>BLFN01000722.1:935444-937992 GCA_014634225.1 Acropora yongei | reverse complement strand
GTCTTATTACCATTATGAATAATTTTGTTTCCGGTGTGGGTGCCTTCGATACTTTGAGGTCTCTCTTGAAGTGTAAAGATCATTGGAAGATCAATCTTCGTCAGTAGCATGAAGAGACTTACACTGCCTTATGGAGGTCGTTGCTTATGGAGGCTTTGTTTGCTGCTGAAACATGCTTGTAAAACGCGCTTTAACTATCTTGGAATTAAATTGGTATGAGCAATTTGGAGATATGAAAGAAAATAAAAATTTGTCGTCGTGGAAAGAACGAGGATGATAGCGAAATGTAAAAAAAAAAATGAAAAACGCACGTGCAAAAATGAGGAAACCCACGTGCAAAGCAAAAATTGAAAACACGTGCAAGGCGAAAAAATGAAAAACGCACGTGCAAAGAGTGCAAATGATCTCATTGTTAGATATGCAAATTTGTGAAGTTCTCGTTGGCGTTGCCGACACTAGTTGAGCTCCCCTCCCTGATAACGCTATTGGACGGTTTAAGTTCACGAGGATGGAGATATGATCAAAAGCCCTGGCCCGGGTTGCTCGAAGCATTGTTAGCGCTAACCAGCGTTAAATACCATGGAAAGCTATTGGTTTTAATACCTCTTAACCAACGGTAAGCGCTAACCAGGCTTCGAACAACCGGCCCCTGATCTTTTAGGTTTCTATCCATCTCAACCTGTTATCTGAAAAATGAAAAAAAAAAGTCCAACTGCATGACTCTGTCTCTACATGACCTTGGGAGATCGTATGTGGAAGGAAATGGTTCAAACACAACAGCGTTCAGAAACTCATCTGGCAGAAGGCAATTAGTCTTCTATTTACAGATAATAGCAGAATTGAATTTAGGCCCGAAATAGACAAATTAAGTTGGAAATTGAATTCAGTCCTAAAAGATCAAGGCCAGGAGGCGACAAATGTGCCCCGTTTGCTATTTAGAAAGCATAGTGAAGTTAAATTTACGACCAAAAGAGACAAATCAAGTTGGAAGTTGAGTCGAGATGTAAAAGACCAAAGCCCTGTAACAAAGGGCTAAAAGACCACATCATGTAACACTTACATGATGTCTTTGTAGGTGGGGTTCTGGAGGGAAACGAGATCTTCAATAACCGGTTTGACGGGATTTGTCTGGCAACAGGTGTCAAACCTCAGCTGAGCAGTGAGTAAAATTTGAACGCACCCCCTCTACCCTTCCAATGATTTAGGTGAATTGCTGATGTGAACCTCCTCTCCCTCAGACAACAAGGTACACAGCAATAGGCGAAAAGTGGAGAAAGGTATAGAATCTTGCCGATGCCTGTATCAGGTTTCTGGAAAAACGTGTTATCCCATGCACGATTTTTACAGGTATGCATCCTTAACGATCGGTTCGTAGTTGGCTTGCGTTCGTCGTGTTAGGGATGCAGCCTGAGGTTGCTACGCACGAGAGATGCGTTTAGCCTTGTGCGACTTTAGTTTCCCGAGTGCTTAACAACCTCCCAAGTGCATCGATAACTCGACGGAAGCATGCTGGCCACGAATCGATTGGTCAAAAACAGTGACATTATTTATCAAACTTTAGTTTCTCAAAAACTCCTTTAAAGTTTACAGAGTTACATTTCAATGGTTCATTGCGTCATCAGCGTGCGTGCTTAAGATTATGAAGCTCGCTGATGACGTAAGGAAATATAGTGTGACGTTGCTGGCTATGTTATACTTAAAATTGAATGCAGCAACACATTAACCTTCGCTGTCTGTGCTTTTCTTATGTTTAGGTGCACTACATGTGGTACGTCAGACGGGTTTGCGATATGTGTCAGTTGCGTCAAAGGTTGTCATGACGGCCACAACGTTGAATTCGTAAGACGTGACAGGTAAGCGTTAGAGTAACGCAAAGACTTGTGCTGTTTGGTTGAAAATGTTACGCGCCCTATATGTTGGATGGCATGAAGTAAATTCCTGCACAATAATGTTTGCAAAGTGGCCTTCAAGTTCTCTTTTCTGAGTATCACTATAAATCGAGTTTGTTTTTTTATAGGCAAAGTTCCCCACGAAAATTCCCTTGTATTCCAGCACTTATTTGTTTTAACTCTCTGCCTTAAACAGGTTTTTCTGTGACTGTGGAGCTGGTTCAAGTGGTGTCCTCTGCAAACTTGTCATCGAAAAGTGTTGGTCATTGTCGTCGCGAGTGCAAGCAGTGCGATTGGTCAGCGGTGTCCAAAGAGAATCACATGCGCGAGAGGATAATAGGAACCAGTCTCTTTGTCTTTCCTAACAAGACAAAAGTCTTTGAAAAGCAGGATAAAAAAAAAACTAAACTGAAAAAGGAAAACTTATAAATAAGTGAAAAGAAAAGAATATTATGCATACTTTCATTTTATCATCCCATTCCTACACCCACAGTTTATCACAATTACATGTGTACTTATTCGTATCTTAAGCGTTTTTTTCTATTTTTACCATTCGGAGATAATTTATTAACGCCGGAAAGGAGATCATCAGAGGAAAATACACTATTTAAATAGACTTAAATTTTTCATTAATTATTATATTTCATTTCGTCCGTGCA
>BLFN01000722.1:722042-724542 GCA_014634225.1 Acropora yongei | reverse complement strand
ATGCTTCTCAAACATGTGTATCTTCAAATACAATTGCATCAAATGTCACTCTGTAAGGGAATTTTTCTCAGTTAATAAACAATAAAAGTATACTGAAAATGGAAGCTTTTAAAGTTGTACTTGAAGAAATGTTAGGCAGTTCAACCCTCCGAATCTAGAATTGACTTAGTCTATCTTACAATAACACGGTTGTTTGGAAAGCGGTCAATTAAGGGAGGAAAAAAAAAGACAAATTGAGTTTTGAGACCATTTTCATACCGAGGGCTGGAATTTGTTAAATTAAGTTTCAGCACTCATATGTTGTACGCGCACTCAAAATTCCTTTGTTGCTGTTTGTTTTGTTTTGTTTCTAATTGGAATTGGTTGCAGGCTCGTAATGTGAAATATCTCCTAAAAAGGTCTGGTCGAGTGGTTTGGTACCGGTCAACTATCACCATTTCGGAAAGCAGCCTTTACGTTTCTCATGAAGGAAGTACTCCTGTCTAGAGCAATTAACAAGAGAAACCCCGACGATTTTTTGTCCACACAAAAGCCTGAAATCACAGACTCGCGTTCTTATGCGCTCATTTTACGTATTGGGGTCAATCGAATGACAAAAATACAATCACTCACAGGATGCCTAGATAGTGAAGAACAAACAAATACATACTACTCCAACACTGAAAATATGTCAATTTATTACCAGGAGCTTAGAGATTGCTTGTCTTTTTTTTCAGTCGCAGTCAAGTTGTATCGGTCATTTCTTCGGCGACTCTTCCGCATACAATATGGTCGAAATGCGTTTATGTCACCGTTTCTTGGTGCTATTAAGTTGGATGATGAGAAATTCGGATGGATCTCTTTCCAATCACCATTATTCCCGAAACACATAATCAATTCCTCGTGCAACAACTTCCACCGGTCAATGTTAAGGCTGTTTTAACACCAATCCTTTACGAGAAGGAATAGAATATTCCAGAGCATATCGCCAATCTTGAGTCTCGTGGAATTTCAACAAAATGTCAAATACTGAAAGAAACGGACAAACAAAGGGAAAAACAGGTGTCTTTTGAAAGCGGACGAGGAAAGAATGAAGGTCGAGGAAGAAACACGAAAACTACTGCAATGAAATCCTGATAACCGAGAAAATTAAAAATATTGTAGTTATAACAATCCATGAGAAAAAGTGTTTGCCAGATACGAAAAACCACAGTTTAGATGTGGCCAAATAATATGTGGAAACGTATCCTTATCTAATGTAGTAGCACAAAATCCCAAATGAACATTACATGCAAAAAGAAATAGCCTTAACTTTAAATACTAGCAAAATAAATAAAGATGAACGGATAGAGAGACTGACTGACCAAACAAGAATGACCAAAACTGTTAAATACTCCAACAACCCCATGATACCTCACGAGCCTCTCAAATGTGCCGTCACAATATTAATTTGACTAATTCTCGCCCAAGTCACTCATCCGTCAGAAATTACATTTTTACTCTCTTTAGTTCATGAATAAGGAAAACAAGAGAACGAGAAAGAACAGAATTGAGGTTAGAAACTTTGTTATGACCGGTTTCAACTTGCAGTTCATCAATTTGGCCCATACCTTGGTTTACTGTGAGCACCTTTGAAAACGAGTGGTTTCCAGGTTCGCTCTTCCTCTCCATGTACACGTCAATGGGAAGCCGTGCGGTTAATACACTTTTTGTTTCGGCTCGCGATTTCGTTCGATCCTTTTAAGACATAACACATAAGAAAATAGTTGTAAATACATGAAAAAAATTACTATTAGTGGAATGAGGGAAGGCTGTGCATATTGTGTGTCTGAAATGATGCAATTTTCCCGCTACAGATATTGCAGAAGTAGAAGAGAACAAGAGACCTAGATTTGCATGCGGATCAGCTTGGGGAGCGTTAATTTCTGTACTGCAACAGTCAAGGTTACCTTCAACACGTGATGATCTACAAGCCCGCCTATGATGTACACCTTGTCTTTGTCAAGGGTTTCAAGAACTGAAAGATCAAATTCACCCAAATCAATGATTACTTTTCATGATTTTCAGACACGGATGGTTGTCGTAAATGTGCAGGGAACAAGAACAAGACTGAATATATCCGCGAAAATCTCGATTTCTTCCGGCAGTAAAATGCTCCACCCACCGGAACAGAAACATTTTCCTTTAATTTGACCCTGGATTTCTCCGGTTGATAATAGAGAAAAACGTTTCCTTTTAGCCCTGGGTTCCATGATGGAATCTGAATAGGCAGTGTCAGGTTCACCTCCCTCAATCAAGCGGACGTCAGCACACCATTTTTAGTCATGCACTGATCACGGGCTGTGGTATCGGGCGCGGACAAAACTGTGGAACTGTATCGCGGTCGAGATAAATTTAAATTTGATCTAGGGCATGTGATCAAGAATCAACCAATCACAAAGCTAGGTTTGTTGAGTAACGGTCTAGGCATACAACAAAAGCAGATTATAACAATGCACTACCTTGCGGGGAATCCGGCGTG
>BLFN01000722.1:677042-679542 GCA_014634225.1 Acropora yongei | reverse complement strand
CAAGATCGCAATCAGACTTTTAATCCTTATAGCCTTCTTTATGTGTCGTTGTTCGCGAAAATGCGTTTGAAATCTTGATTTGAAATTCTTGAAGGCAAAGTTGTTGTTACAACGGAATCATATGATGCGGTCAATAATCCTTCCCGTCCACAGAACACTGAATGTCATTACTTGCATATCAATGGCTGACAGAAACAGGCCACGTGCGCCTTCTACATGATCATCTTCCAATCATGCGGTGGTGTTATGTTCGTTTTCTTTTTTTTTCGGCTAGAATCAGCTGTGGCGTTGGGTTGCTCGCGCTTTCTCTTAATTTTAATAGCCACCAAATGGTAAAACTATTACTCGTCTTTGATTGTTCCCGACCATTTGATAGGAAATGAATTTTGCGGTGTCTTTGATAACTCTGCGAAGAAGTCCATTTGTCACGTCTGTGATATCTCGAGCTCTCGTTACCCTTCATCCGTTTTTTAATGAATCAAGACTCACTAGACCTCGATATACTTTCAGCTATTCAGGGCTCTGACAAATGAATAGCAAACAAACAAAACAAGAAAACAAGTAGCAACATCAAGGGAAAAAATATACTCGAAACCTTTGGACAAACTAGCGCTGTTATTTGACGGAAATTCTTCCAAACTGTGCTTTGATTCGAAGCTTCCCTTGTCACCTGTGGTTTTCACTTCCAGCTGTTTACAGGAAACGAAAATCAATTTGCCATCCATCACCATAAAATTTTTGACAAGTGGCATTTTCTCTTGCTTGTACTTTTGCTTGTACCTCGTTCCCTTGAAAGGGATTCCTGAAGGAGTGAGCTTTTACCTTGTATTTTATGGAACGCTTCTTCTTGAACGATTCTTTTGTATTAAGTTGAGGCTCATGCCTTTCGGTGACATTTCAGTCGATCGTGGTTATCGGCGTAGAGCGGCTTTCTTCTAACCGAGGAAGTATATGTGCGTCCGATTGGGAATGGTCATTAATCATTCGCGGCGTCGGGTCTGTTCTCTTCACGGGTTTTCAACTGAATTCCTATGCGTACTGAATCAAACAAAACTGTTCGCCTCTAACATAAAGCAAGCACATAGAAGTCGTTCTTTTGTCTGGTGCTGTGTACCGCCGACTTTGACCGTGGAAATCCAAATGATTAAGCATAGATCTACTGGAAATAAAGCAGTTCTACAAAAAATTATAGCATGTTCCCTTCCGTTTTATCAGAGTTGAGTGGACCTGAGACGTGCTGTGCCAACAAGACCTCTGTCCCTTCATTATTTCGTTCTAGGTTCGAATTTTTTAAATTCCGGCTGGCCCTCGTGGAAACTTGAGTTCACACTTCCCTGTTCCGAGAGTTTTTTGTCCCGGGATCACCAGCTTTTCCTTCCTCCAATTTAACACACTCTTTCTTTTTTCTTGTAAGAATACTTGTTTTTCAGGCCCGGCTGGGGTATTATTATTTTTCTGCGGATTTGAGGCCGAAATATTCTTGTAACTACTCTTAGATTATAGAGAAAAGTATGTCTTACTTATTCACCTGGATATAGTTTATTGCATTTTTTAGAACTTCAACGTGCCAAACGTGAAAAAAAATCTCAACCTCGGGTAAATTCTTAAGATATTCTTAAAATTTCGGAGATTTTAGCCTCAGTGTTCTCATAAAGTATATTGTGATATAAAAAAAAGAGTTGGTACCTCTAGGCTAAATCAATTTGCACAGGCTTTGATATTCTTACAACTGACCTAAATGTCTACCACAGCAAAACAGGTGATGTTTTGATTGAAGGTAGCTGGTACATAACTTCAGCGTTGAAAGGTGAATCGTCTTAGAGATATGAGGACAACTTCTTTCATTTTATTACGTCCTCGAGGTTATATCGCTGGGAGAAGGAATCATTCGCCTTTCAAACGACCAAAACTATTCGCAGAAGAACCGAGTGTCTCTTAATACAGATGAACCACCTCATACAAACTGCTCTACTCAAATACCTGGGCAAAGCCTTTTTCTAAAGCCTTGTCTCTTTGAAAATCTGGATCCTATCAATTCTACTATGCAGTTAGAGTAATTTCCAAAATTGTGCTCCACGAACCTTTTGTGGGTATATTGTTTTGTTTGCTACCCATAATTCTTCCTTCCTTCTTCCTGGTGTGTTATTCCTAGGCCTTGAACCTATGAAGCAGTTCGCAAGGAAAGGACGTTTTTTTGAATGATTTTCCAATGGCATTAGAAAAATCGTTTCAATTGCTCATTACGTAAACATTAGGGAGAGGTATTAAAACAGAGCAGCATCTCTTTTTGATATTGTTTGTTGCGGAGGTCATGTCTTAAAATTATGTGAGATCACGTTTCAAAAATATCTCTTTGCGAAATTAAGTTCAATTGAAACATTTTTGAAACTTCGCCGGGTTAAATGCAGTGATAATATTCGGTACGAATCATGGAAACGACTTAAATTTTCCAGCAACAATCTTTTCCTTGATTCATAGTCCTAACTGTGCGTTCTCTTCC
>BLFN01000722.1:530796-533296 GCA_014634225.1 Acropora yongei | reverse complement strand
TTGTCCTCGCAAGTTTTGATGGCATTATCGACCTCCTTCTTGGTGCTCAGTTTATTCAGAACGTAGCTCATGTTGCATATCTTTCTACATGACTTAAGAAGCGAGCTCCAAAGGAGATACTTCTTGTAAGAGGTCATAAAATGATATTTTCACATGATCAAGGAGGACTGGATCCACAACGAGGAACGCCTGGAGTACTTGGTGTAGACACTCATATAATGCAAATTCAAATATTTTCAAATATTTTAGAAAGGAAAGGACCAAACGTAACAAGAAAGAACCACCGGACCCTAGTAAAGAATATGATCAACAGAAATCTTGGGCGGATGTTGTGTACTGCATCAATATTGCTATCACTTTTTATTGAAATTGTAATGATTAGTGTCCGAAAGCCTGTAAAACTGATAAAGAAAGGCAGCGTCCTTTGAAACAAGTTTCTTTGACCGTTTCACCAGCCTTACTTTCTTACACTCACTTACTAGTCCGGTCCGATTTGAATAAATAGTGCTTAGACAATAGTCTCGACCGCAGTTATCCACAGTCATCTTCGGCCATGCTTGAACAATACCAGTCATTCTTAGCCCTACTTAAGGACCTGGTAATCCTTGACTTAATCCTTGACGTTAACTTCACTAAGAATGAAAAAAACATAATAATCCTTTTTGTGACTTTTACAGAGCAATGAAGGGAAAACTGAATAGTGAAACAAGCAATCTGACGCACCAAACATATATTAGTTCATCATGAAATGGTGAGGTAGCGGCAAAATAACTTGATGAATACTGTAATTGGGCAGTCGTAGTTTTACCAAACACAGAGCGATTGCTGTCAAATTCTAGCGTTGGGAACTCAGTGAATGGCCGTAAGCCCGGGAGTACTCCCAAAAAACTGGTTGGGAATGTGCAGCCCGCTTCCCGAAACCCTTACTCTATTTCAGACCAAAATCTGCGATTTCCGCTACCCTATTTCAGATCTGACCAAAATTTTGATACCCTTTTTCAGACCTTTTCTCTAATCAGTTCCCCAATGCACAAACTATACCCTATACCAAAATCGTCAAATTCGATGCCCTATTTCAGACCAAAACGGCTAAAAAACCATAACCTATTGGGCTGCACATACCTATATTGCCCACACAAGGAATTCCCCCGTACCCTGGGCCATATTAGGGGTCCTTGGCACGTTTCACGACTACAAAATATGAGCTATAACGCATCACAATAATCAGTTATTAATAGCTTTGTAGTTTCACGTGTCATACTAAGCATTTCGCTCACTGTTCACGGCTTCTATTATTCTTCGATAGAGGGTCACGAAGAAACTATTTCACTCCGATCATGTTTTCCGCAAAAATCCCTTGCGGTCTTCATCAGCTATGGTCATCACTAGCAACTGTGATTTTTTGTAAACAACTTGTTTGAAAATACGCATTATGGTAGGGTTATGTTCTGTCGAGGCTAAGAGGGGCAAACTACGGTAGCCTAGATTAATAAGTCTACCTAGATGCTGACATTTTGATACACGTACCAAGCCAAAGGCCGCGTACGAGATCAAATCTGAGCCGTTTTTGTTTATATTTTTGTTACAAACCACAAAGCTTATTTCTCACGTATTTGCGCAGGCGGTGTACGGAATTAACGGAAAAGCTCACCGTCATGTACCTGCGTGATCTCTCATATGAAATCGCTGGTGACGATGTCTATGACTTTTTCAGGGGTTATAGTGAAGTTCTGACAGTGGAGAGAACTGTGTCCTCCGATTTCTCTTTGCGTTGGGAACCGGATAGTCCTGAAGGAGAGCCTGCCTTATTTTCTGACTGTTTGTGGGTTCGAGTGCAGAATCTCATATCGTGAGCAACCTCCACAATGCTTTGTATGTCGTGAGCTTGGTCATCGGGCCCAAGCTTGCCCTCTCTCTGGCTTGTGCCGTCGCTGTCGGCGGCCGGGGCATAAGGCCAGAGAGTGTACGCGAGCCTGGGACCCAGCTCCTGTTGCTGCCCGTGGCGACTCATTGTCGACTTCAGTTTCTGCCGACCCTGTGTTAAATGTTCCTCCTGTTTCCGTAGATGTTGCTGGTGTTCCTTCTTCCGCTATGATTGATTCTGTTTCCATCACTGTAGATGAACCGCTTGCTGTTGATTTTGTTCCTGCTATAATGTTGTTGTTGATCCTGCTCCCATCGATTCTGAATGAACCGCCTGTTGTACCCGCCAATGCGCCCGTTTCAGATCCCGTCCTTGTTACAGAGCCCGTGTCTCCTGTTCCTGATGTTCCTCTGACTGTTACTAATATTTCTGTAGAGCCTCCTGTGCCAGTATTTTCAGAGCCACCTCCTGTGACGCATACTCAAGATCTTCCGTCTACCATTCCTCCAGTTGCCTCTGTGTCTAAGTCTGGTTTGCTAGGCCCAGATGTTTCTGTTCCGCCTGCTGGTTATTCGACCGCTTCAGTTTCCTCTGGGTCAAAGTCTCGTTTCTTAGGTCCAAGTGTAGTGGATTTAT
>BLFN01000722.1:505796-508296 GCA_014634225.1 Acropora yongei | reverse complement strand
TGTTAGGCACACACGGTTTTGCTTAAGCTTCCCAGTATCGGGTTTTTATACCACGTATATATCAAGTTGACGTCCAAGCCTAATCCGCATGCTCAAAAAAGCAACGCGTACTTGTTCTAAGGTCTGTTACTTCAAACTTTCTCATTTGGTCTCTTGAGCGATAGAGGGGTGGCTTTTCAACGTTTTTTTTCTTTTGTTCTACACAGTTTTTGTTGTTTTTATGTTCCGATAAGCAACGGACGAGGGATTAGAATCCCGTCAACATGATAGGCTCGGAAAAAAAAATTGGTCTGTGAATTCGCCGTAATTGGCCAATCATTGTTGGGCGTATTGTAATGCTGTAACTTTTTAAAGTTGTTAATGAAAGAGGTTCATGCCCATGCGTACTTCAGCTATTGTTTACTTACACTTTCTATTCTCTTTGGCTGCGCTCAGCCGAATAGAAAACATTTCCCATATAAACACTACAGACAATAGGCCTACATAGGCCTGTGGTGAAGAGAAAACGTCATTATGTAAGACCTGCAGGATGGGCTTTCAGCCAATCCTTAGTTACCTGGGCTTTCTTTTCTTTTCTTTTTTCTTTCAGCTTCGTTCCAAGGTTCCTGAAGGAATGTGCGTATGCGTTCCTTGTGGAAAGATACGACAGCAGATGACATCACTGATGAAATACTTCAATGTGAAAGTCAAAACACAAGATATTTTCAGTCGTTGTCAGGTATTTACTTTACAACTTATGTAAACGTCTCCTGATCCGTAACCTAATAGCTGTTGTTAGAGTTGAGTCTGCAGGCAAAGTTTCTTTCGTTTAAGGCTGCATATAAACGAGGCTTAAAGGTCAATACAATAGAAAATGAACCATTAGCCTCCTTTTTGGGTCAAAACCGCTGATGGCTGTAATAAAAGCTATTAAAAATTTTACTATAGATGTTATCGTTACATTAAAGTGGCACTTAGCTGTTCACTTATAAACTTGTTAACTTTGAATACTTTTCAGGTTTGTAACGGTAGCAATTTTATTAAAGTAAATCAAGACCATATGAGGTTGGCCATGGGCATCTTTCTTGGTCGCTTCAATGCTCCTCTACCTGGTCACGGACCCACGAACTGTCCCATCGATCTCGTGCACCTCACCTTACCCGGTGAAGTGCCTTTAAAACTCGGTCTTTTACATGAAGAAGCTTTCAACAATGCCGATGTGTATTTTTGTTGCTCAATGTGTGGAAAAGTGTTCTGGGAAGGAAAACATCACAAGCGAGTGAATGCGCAGTTTGCATATCTCCTGGAAAAGTCCTGATCTTGTAAAAGTCCTGATATCAAAAGCATGATGATAACGTGAGTGGTTCCTTTGTCAATGATGAGGAACACAGATCCAGTTCATCTGTTTGAGACGTAGTGTTGTATCTTGGATCCTGTGCGCCTAAACCTGTGATTGCCAAAGCAAGGTGCCTTTATTTCCCTTAATAATAAATGGCTGTTGCTCTTGATAACAGTTGTATGTATCATTGCGCTTTTTCACATGGATATTAAGGGACATCTTCCAAGCTAGTCCAAAATATCTAAGCGGTATTTCAAGATGTGTTCTATATGCCTTCACCCCGGTTTTGCCAGTCTCTTTGCGTGAAATTTTGCAAGAATTGTACAAATGCAACGGGGCGCCAGTTCCTATGAAAATTTCCTATTTTGAAGTTGTTTGCTTTCCATTTACAGAAACCGTCGATCATCCGTTAGTTTAGTTCAATACATGCGGTTTAGCTTGTTTTGTGAGTGCGTGTGTGTGTGAGAGTAGAAGGTAGTTAGGTACCATCTTTGTTTGGCGACAATTTCCTTTTAATTAGTATCTGTTAACTTGTTCTAAAAGAATTATTTTTATTAAAAGATCTACCTCTACAACTGTTAACTACATTGCTCACTAAGGAGTCCTCTAGTTGACCTTTTTATAGTACCAGATTTGAATACGATCCCATGCAGAAGAAATCATTATCGAAAGGTTCAGTTGGAAATCACGCAGGTAAGACTAGTGTCCCTAGAATTAAAAATGTCCCAGTTTCCTCGCACCTCACAATGGCGAGAAACGGGCTTTCTACTTTCTTAATGAATCAGGTAATTTGCATCGTAATCAGTGACCTGGTTGATGGACAGCTAATAGACCATTTTGCAGTTGTGTGATTGGATGCCTGGCCTTTAAAAGTGAGCCTGGTGTTGACCTTGTTGTAATAGAAACCTCCGTGCTTTTATGTTAATGATGCTGTTATTATTCTAACTTATAGGAATTTACATAAGGAAAGGATTGAGGCTCCTATGAAAACAAGATCAACATCAGCCCCACTTACATTTAAAAGGCAACTAAGCACGCAACTTTAAAACGGTGAATTGTACGCCATCCAGTCCTCGGTTGTACAAAAGATGAATCGTGCTGTCCTGTTAATAAGGGACGGGCAGTTTGAAAAGATATTTTCAGCTCATGGTTTTGGTAGTGGGGACAATACTTTTGGCTCAT
>BLFN01000722.1:239246-241746 GCA_014634225.1 Acropora yongei | reverse complement strand
TTATACATGTCGTTCTGCATGGTGAGATTGAAGCTGCTTTCTGTAGGCCGGACAAAGTGTCATATGGTGTTTCCTAAAACCTAAGAACTGAAGTGATAATTTCATACTGTTTGGTCTGGATTCTGTTTGTACTATTTGTCATGTAGACACTTTCCAACCCATTTATGAGAGTTTCTTCTGAGGAAAGAAATTATTTCGGCAACTATCTAATTAAGTTAGATAACAGTTTAAAGATCTCTCACCCCTTAAGGGCTGACAAATCAAATGTGCGCTTGTGTTTCTTGGAATCAAAGAAGCAACTGGAGTGACAAAGTGTTGAACCTCCGTTGCTGCAAATCAAAATTAAAGCTTATTATTTTCAAGATAATTATTAACAGGAATCATCCTCAACATCAATCAATGCATAGAAGCTACATCACGTAGACCAGGTCCAACGACACGTGTTATGTACAGAATCAAACGACAGCCATACTGAATTTTTATCCCAACCCATGATGTGTGTAGTACTTTCGTGATAGCATACATGACAATATGCATTGTTCCTAGGTTCATACGAAAAAGAATCTCTACACAACTCAGCCAAGAAATTTAACAGCAAGTTTCGTTGGTGTTGTTTACTCGCTCTTATCTCGAACCGACAGACACCATGAATTTCAGCTAATTTTCACAAGATTTGAAATAAATCAAAGAAAATAGCTGTTATTACAGTCGAGCAATGCAGGCAAAACGCCTTTTGTTCACAACACCATGAAGACAAGGCCATTGGGTCAATACAATAGAAAATGACCAATTGGTCCCGTTTTTGTGTCAAAACTGTCGATAACTGTAACCCTTATTGGAGGAGTCTGCCAAGTCATTTTGTCTGGTCAATAGGGCTCATTTATACGTTTAATCCCATAATCTTTTCTTGTTTACCTTAACTTCTTGGTCACGTTAATAGGCCACTCACCTTGTCAATCCTGGCCCACACTTTATACAAGACTGGGACCCATAAGGGTTGCTGGTATTCAAATAGGTGCCTGTAAACACCATGAAATTTGCAAAAGAAGTTGATCTCATTTTAAGTGTGACAGCTTAGCGTTTCAAAATGAATGCAATAATGTTCCTTTCAATAAAGGAACAACTGAAATGATTATGATGATGGTTATTATAATTATTCAATTTCTTACCTGCCCTTCATTCTTATCAATGCCCTGGTGCAACTCTTTCACCAGATGGCAGAACTTGTGTCTGGTTCATTGAAATTCCGGCAGAATCTTATACTATTTTGCACTGTACCAACTATTGTTATTGAAAGGGAATCAACTCATTCTACATAAAGAACAACTATTTTATATGTAGAATGAGTAGAATTATTCATTCATATCTACATTATTATACAGTGTAGCAATACTCATACCTATATATATATATATTTGTAAAAGACAGTACGCGCACTCTGATTGGCCGAGAGGCATGCTTGCATGCGAGTACATGTATGTAAACATGGTTGTGTGACGCAAAATACACGAGTTCTAAACACGCCACATCGCCGATCACCTGATATTCAAACGTAAGTTTTGTTTGGTCAGTTCAGAAATGCCATTGTCAAATTAATGTTGTAGGAAGATACGTTTTGATCAGTGAAATGAATTTTTTTATCTTTTCCCACATTGTAGTTTTAAGAGGAAGTTATTTTATAAAAGCAATAGAAAACTTTTTTCCCAGGTTTGCATAGCCCGATATAAACACAAGCAGGCTTGGAAGAATTATTGACAGTTATGCAAACCCTCGACTTCATCTCGGATTTGCATAACTGTCTCGGATTCTTCCAACCCCTCGTGTTTATATGGGGCTATGCAAACACGTAAAACGTTTTCTATTGCTTAAATGTTCAATGTTTCACAAGTAGAGTAAACTATCTGGTGTTGCAAATGAATGAAATGCTTAGTTTTTAAGGAAACATTGATGCTGCATTTGTGGAGTAGTGAAGAACTAACAGTTGGTATCAAACAACAACAGCGGTTGAATTTCCACCATGAAGAAATGATGAAGCTGATGTTTTGGGCGATATCCCTTTGTCAGAGCAAAGGACGAACGCTTGAAATGCCAGCTCCATTATCTCTTCACAGAGGAAATTTTCAACAAATTTTAGTTTTTTATTTTGACTGAAAAGCCTGTACTACCTTTGGGGCAAGGGATCCACTTATGCTCGATTGAGTCAATGTAATTCCCCTTGGGACAGCTGATGCATCTGCAGATGGAGCAAACAAATACAAACTTGTGAGAGAATTTCAAACAATAATAATACTAATAATAACAATAACAATAATAATGATTATAAAAATAACAATAACAATGGCTCTTATATGATGAGTATCTATAAAATTAATGTGCACCAAGAAAAAAAAAATAGTGATTAATACCCGCCAAACCATTCTCGTGATACTACCCTCCTAACCTTCCCCAAGATGTCACCTATGTAATAATGAATTGATTAGCTTTTGTGTTCTATTTTGGC
>BLFN01000722.1:152814-155314 GCA_014634225.1 Acropora yongei | reverse complement strand
AAGAAGAATGAGATTCGAAGTTATCTTTTGTTGCCAATTTATCCAACTCACTGTATTTTGTTCGGATTAATCGGCTGAAAGGAGAAAGCATAAGTCTATCATCGTGCTGATTTCCTATCTGCTGTCACTCTGATGTTCCTGGAACGTTTCACTGATTAACAAGCCCAAAATTTATTTATACGCTTTCACGCAACGGTTTAACCTTCACCTGGTGGTGTTTTCCTCGGGAAATCGACCAACGAGCTGATGAATGAACGAAAATATTTTCCTCTGCTACAAACATAAATTCATAATGATCACCATCAGCTGATTTGCACAGTATTTCCCGCGAATATTTAAAACACGAAGCACCCACGCCATACCACATCTGATTGGATGATATCACGTGCTCCTTAATTGCGAAAACATGGCGGACCAAGCGTTTTGTCCTTAATATTTCTACATGTTTTCTTTGCTGGATCAATAGTTCCGAAGGCTCATATCACAATTTAAGGTATTTATGAGGAATAAGTTTTGAGAGTGAACCGAGACTAAACACCAGTTACGTTTGCATCAAAGCGACACTCTGCGGACGAACATTGAAATGAAGCTTACAGTTTGATTTTAAGTAAAATTTAACGGCTCAGTTCCTTAATGAATAGCATTTGCATGCATGTCCAATACACCTGAACTGAGTCGAATCGTCTGGGATACGCTAAGGACCGACTCACAAAAGGGCCGGTCGTGAGAGACTTAGTAAAAACAAACTGCGTTGTTTACAGAGAGAATAAAAATGCAATCGGACACGGGCACGACCCGTCCTTCTATGTGTCGGCTCGACTGACCGGAAGTCCAATTGTTAGAGACAAAGAGGTGTTAACAGAGGGTGTAAAATGTCGATGGATCGACTCCATCGGACACGGACGCACACGACCCGTCTCTCCTTGTGTCTGTTCGACTGACCGGAAGTCCATTGTGAGAGACAAAATACACCACGGAAATACACCACGGTGTTTGCAGAGGGTCTAATGTGTTGGCGGATCGACTCCATCGGACACGGACGGGCACTACCTGTCTGTTCGGGTGTCTACTTGACCGACCAAAAGTCCTCGTCCTTAAAGCGTGAGTCTACTATGGTCAGCGTCACAGGACGCATCGTTGTACGTTGAAACCACAATTGGCAATTGCTTTGGCCATAAGAAAAACAGTTGATTGTTACCAGAGAAATCACGAAGCAAAGTGCACTGCTTACACCAAGCACACGACACGTGTGTATTCGTCGTTCTTTAAGCCACAAAGCGACATGCGACCCGAAAGCAAGCGCAAAGGGCAAAAGCGAAAGCAAGCGCAAAGGGCACTCGCCAGCGACTTATTGCGGAAAACCATGACTTCTCCAAGGGCTTTGCAAAGGGTAGTGGTGGAACAAACGATCGTTCTAATATGATTTTGACAACAGAAACCACCAATCAAAAGTGCACTGGTTAGTACGAGCGCACAACACTTATGTATACGTCGTTCCTTACGCCATATTGTGAATTGCATTGGACAATTAAGCATGCCAAGCGCAGTTCACCTTTCCTATACTTGATTCTTTTATCCACAGCCAGCTACTGTCAGGTTTTTCTGAAGTGTACTTCATAAAAAAGTATACTTAATAACAAAAAATCCATGAGAAGACAAAAAACAAAAACTAAGCACAGTACAGCTATATCTATTTCGTTCGTAAAATAGCGCTAGCCAGTGACTTAGAAAACAATAATTACTTTAAGGAATTTACAGCAGGAACCTTTAAACAAAAGATTGATCTATTTTAATTAAACGAAAGAAACAACAAAGCAAAGTGCACTGAAGGCAACAAGCGCATACCAGGTACCGTGAAAACGTTCTGACGCAAAGGAGCGTTAAAATGATCTCCTCGTAAACTAGGGAGCCACGACTAATAACCAGCGCATTCGCTGCCCACACATCCCTTACTTCATTAGGCAGGGCTAGCTATGCCAAAGAAAACGTATCTAACATAGAAGTAAAACTGCAGAAAAGCGTGAAACCCGTGTCCTTAACAAACACCTACGTAAACGTTTAACGTTAATAATAATAACGTTAAAACGTTTAACGTTTAACGTTAACGTTAACGTTTTGTAGGTAGGTAGGTAGGTGTACTTTATTTAAATCAAAGAAACACGCTAGCTCTAACAACTTTAAGCTGGTTTCCATGGAGGACGTGTTTGAACTAGTAATATAAGATTAATAATATCGTAGGTCTAAAATTATAAAAATACAAAATATTACAAACTAAGTACAAGATTAATAATATAGTAAGTCTAAAACTACAAAAGTTTAACTATTAATACACTAAGTACAATGATATTAAAAACCAAGTACAAGAACAACACATGTGGCATGACATGACCCACTTACGTTTTAATACATTTATTGAATGTATATATTCATGGCCAGAAATTGCGGACAACGCAACGGCGCATGCTCGGGGATACATGGCAATATGGCCGCCATACGCTCT
>BLFN01000721.1:49955-51674 GCA_014634225.1 Acropora yongei | reverse complement strand
AAATAATTCAAACGCAGGATAAGTTACAGAAATCCCTGTAGAAATTCACGTGAAGATTACATTTTCATATAATCTTTTTGTAAAAAGAAGAGATGAATGGGAGAATAAAATCTTGAATTTCCTAGGTTTGCCAATCTTGTAAGCTTCTTAGAGAAGAAATTGTCATATTAAAAGGAAGAGTAACCAGGTTACAAAAACGAATTTCCTACAACCAAGAACACTGGGTCAAGACATTCCAAGAATTTCAACAGCAAAACCTTACAGTGAATGCTGGTAAGTGCTGCTTCATTTCTAGGCTGTCATTTATCCTTAGGTGGTTGTTCTTTTCTTTTTTGTTATTTCAAGTGATGGTTTTTATCCTATAAACGTGTAGGAACACAGACACCAGATGAAATTCCCACAGCAAAAGTCTGTTTGGATATGCCTGCCAATGTGTTTGATGAGAAAGAGGAACTGCCTGGACCATTAAGTGATCAGCAAAATGAGTGTGACTCTTTAGATGATGACCCAACATGGTCACCAGAAGAACTAGAGAGGGCATACAAGGCGCGTTTGGTCTGCGATCTGGGTGAGATTTATACGCACACAAAACATGCCACAAGTATGAGTATTTGATCGTGATCCATTATCCCGCCAAAATGTTTGACAAAATAGAACGGTGAAATGCAATCAGTGCTATATTAGGGTATTGACAGAATTTTCCCGCTTTGAAAATTTGAATGTGGACGCCCCAGACAAGACAAAAATTTGTCACAACAAATTTTGTCCTTCAATTTTGTCAAGACAATTCCAGTTTTGTCTGCTAGTGTGGATAGGCCCCAACATGTCAAGAGTCGAGACTGACATTTCAAGAGTCCAGAAATCACCGATTTGAACGCTTTTTATAACAATCGTGGCTTGCATGATTCTTCCTTTGAACTGATTGAGCTGAAACCTTTTCATAAGAAATGGTCTGGAAACACCCTGAACCCTGACGTCATGCTATATTTACACATATTTTCACCATGTGCCACCTGACAATGACAATGACAAAGACTTCCTACCATAGCAAAAACACCTTCAATTTTATTGCCGTAAGAAAGAAATGAGAAAAATTCCACTGAAAAGGTGCACGCGATCTCTTAAATAACAAATATTTTGCGAATAGTCTGTACACATCTATCCAATAACTACACTTGGAAAACTAACTTCACGATCAAGAAATTATCCTGTGGCTAAACAACTGGCAGCCGGTCAAGGTTTTGAAATCACTAAATGACTGGCAGTCCGATATTTTTCGAAGGAACACACATAATTCAAAGTTTGATATGACGATTATGAACTGCCAAGCGATCCAAAAAAGCTGTTTAGATCGCGAATCTAATGCCTGGTTTCAGCTCGACTCAGAGAGCGAGAGCATGATTTTTTGAACTGTGTGAGAAGTTAGGTTGTGGTCGAGCGACATCAATAAAAAAAAGTTTAAGTTTGCGAAGAAGGGCCGTTGAGTCTTGGCATTCGCGAAACAGTGGCACCTTTGATGGGACCTGAAGCCGTTTTGACAAGAAACAGCGTGGATCATGGAAGACATATCCAAAGGCAAAGGTAAAGAGTTAAGCTTCTTCAATTTACCCTGAGGAAATTGCAATAAATTCTAAACACTGGAAGTGCGCTCTTAATCACCAGGCATCATGACTCCCTGAATAAAATAGTTCAAAGTATAGAACACCTTAAGCTCCAGGT
>BLFN01000721.1:39955-42455 GCA_014634225.1 Acropora yongei | reverse complement strand
CTCAAATAAGAACAAAACTACTGTGCCTGATGGGCTGACTACGGAATTTTATAGCTCCTTTTGGGATTTGTTAGGCCCTCTTTTGGTTGACGTTTTCAACGAGTGTTTTGCAAATGGCGAGCTTTGCCACTCAATGAAAGCGAGTCTTACTCGCCTTGTTTATAAAAGAGATGATAGACGCTGCCTTAAGAACTGGCATCCCATCTCGTTGTTGAATTCAGATTACAAGGCTGGCTCTAAGGCACTTTCGTTGCGGTTGCCTAAGGTTTTGGGCTCTATTATTAACACTGATCAGACGTGTTCGGTTTTGCATAGATCTATTTTCAGTAATCTGACCTTGCTACAGGATACTCTGCACTTTATTGATAGGTCAGGGGAGACTTCGGTTTTGGCCCATCCTTTCGGAATTGGATATTTGAAATGTATAACGATGCATATATGCAAATCATTGTCAATGATTTTCCTACCAGTCCAGTTAGGCTTTCACGTGGTGTCAGGCAAGGTGATACTCTGTCATCTATGTCATCTATGTCGTATGTCAATCAGAAATTCCTCTCAAATCAAAGGTTTCCTTCTGCCTGGTGCTGGCAGGGCTCAATTTAAAGTTAGCCAGTTTGCAGATGATACAACTGTTTTTGTCAAGGACGAGTCCTCCTTGAACTATCTTTATAAAGCTATTTTGTTGTATGAGAAAGGATTAGGTGCTAGGCTAAAATATCTCTAAGACCAAGGCTATGTGGCTCGGCAATTGGAAGGATCACTGTGATAAACCTCTTAGCCTTAATTGGGCTGATAAAATGAAAGTTTTAGGGATAGTCTTCGGCAATGTTAATATTGAAAGAGATAATTGGGAGCCTAGGTTATCTAAAGTGGACAAAATGCTTTCCTTATGGTGATCCCGATCCTTGTCTTCAGTTGGGAAAGTGTTAATTTTAAATACCGTAGCTTTTAGTAAATTGTTTTATCTGTCTCGGATTTTAGAGCCCCCCAAGTGGGTATAGAGAAGAATTAAGGGTTTGATTTGGCCTTTTTGGTGGGTCTCTAGGATCGAGACCGTCGCGAGTAGATCGATTATCTGTTCTTTTGAGGATGGCGGGTTAGGGCTTATACAGCCTTTGCATACCTAAGCTGGTCCTTTGGTCTTGCGGCACTGGTTAACACCTTGCAGGGTAGCTCTGCAAAAGCCTTTTTCCTCATTAAATATTTTTGTGGATCTCAGTTGGCTTCAATCAAATCTGATTGGGCCTTTTTACGCGACAATCTTACTCCTAGTGCTGCGCGACCGACGGTCTTTTACTCTTGTTTACTTCAGGAACTGTGCTCTTATAACTTCCCTCATTCTTTCTCCTTTACGTCAAAAGCGCTTTACTCCCTGTATCTGCAGCGCTCTATTTTTGTGCCAATCTTGCTGTACGACTGGACTTCTTATGTTCCTACGCGTTTTCCTTTCCTCAAGCATTGGAAATCAGTGCGTGATTCTTTTACTGAAAACTTTGAGAATGATCTTGCGTGGCTGATTACCCTTAGGGCTGTCAAAGTGCGTCACTCGCTTCGTAATTGGGGTTATATTGCCTCCGCTTTGTGCGCATCTTGCCCCTGGGTGGAGACAGTAGACCATTGCCTTTTGCATTGCGGTCGGGTTAAGTCAGTTTGGATTAATTTAATTTCCTTGCCATACTAACATGCCCTTTTCTCCCTACTGCGCCTATGTTTTTTCCTATCAGCTCCCTGATCTGGGACAGAAGAACCGTAACTTTGGTTTATTTTGAAATCAATTTTGTATGCGATCTGGAGATTTAGAAACAAAGCTGCCTTTCGTAAGGGTAAGGAGAAGTCCAGAGGTATCATTAGGTATGTTTCAAGAGACATTAGAAATAGGATTGAAAGTGACCGGCATAGATTTTTTGCCAGATCTCTCTGGACTCATCCCGCTCTTTGTGATTTTTTCGTGATCACGATAACCTTGTTTTTTTCTTTAATTGATTATGTTGTAAACATCTCTTAAGATCCTGTATTAGGTACTTTTCAATATATGCTGCTTTGTTTATTATGTCAGAATTCTTGTAAATATTTTTAATGGTCGGTTTAATAAACCTTTTAAAATAAATAAAAAACTGTCTGCAGTTAGATATAGCTCTTTGGCGTAACAAAGCTTTGCTTTGCATCCAAATTGAGCACTCTACTGGGATGAGTCATTGCCGGTAGCAATTGCGCACACTCACTAGTTCTCTGGTTTGAGCACTGTGGCATGACTGAGATGTTACCACATGTGTGGGACACTCGAGCTGGCTTTAAAGGCTTACCTTCATCCCAGACATCAGCACTGCACTGATGGGGCCCACAAGGTCGAAACAGTACTAGTGCTGTGCTAGTTGCAGTCTAGTAACGTTCTGGTGTTATTCGTTACAGGTCAGGATGCCTTCCTCAGAGACGTTCCCAAAGAGTGTGGTACTTCACTTTCCTCCGAGTGTATATCAGAAGACAGGCGCGGCAGAAATGT
>BLFN01000719.1:4635811-4638311 GCA_014634225.1 Acropora yongei | reverse complement strand
ATTTTGGGACTTTTGCAAATCGTCTTATTTTTATAGGTAATCACATGATTTCGAGTCCAATTTGGAATAAATAAGCACGAGTAAATTTTTCAAAGACTAACAAAATTGCACGAGCCCGTAGGGCGGGTGCAATTTGGGGTCTTTGAAAAATTCACAAGTGCTTATTTATTCCAAATTGCACAAGAAAAATAATGTGCTTACTTATTAATAATATACATAAAAATTTTCGAAATGGTAAAACAGAAGAAACGCACGTGTATCATGCAATCAGGGAAAATTACGCCATCAATTGCGCCATCCAGGGCGTGCGCTTGATTTGAAAACAAAAGATTTGATTGGCCATCTGTAAGTTTCTTTGATCATTGATCAATCATGGGGATAAAAAAGTTTTGTCATGGGGTAGAAAAGAGGTTTGTCATGAAGAGAACAAGTTTTGTCACGGGGTAGAAAAGAGGTTTGTCATGAACAGAAAAAGTTTTGTCATCGCACCTTTAGCGTCACGACGCGCATATAAAAGGTACGTTAGCGTCCTTGATTGAAGCAGTTTTGGTGCTATTTCGCGTGGCTTGAAGACGCTCTTGATGCTTTTTTGCGGTTCTTGATTTAGCCTTTGACTCAAGCAGTACAGATATGTAAGTAACCCTTCTTTTGTTTAGCTGAACTTTCTTTGTGATGAGTGAGTGTAAACAAATAGATCGCTTGTCTACTTTATAAGATTTAAGATTTATAAGGTCAAAGGAGTTAACGCTCCAAGAGTGAACGCCCACTATTTTTTTTCACACAGCACTAGGCTCTAAATCAGTTTACCATTCTTTTCTATCGTGTCTTTCTTTGATCAGATCTCGTGTACTTTTCGCCAAAGTTTTGTTTTGTTGTTATTGCTCTTTTCCTGGCGTGGTAAGTGTAATTGGTTCGAAATCGCTTAGTTTTGCGCGTTACGTGATCATGTTTTTGAACCAATTACCGCTATATTGATAGAGATTCGTTGTAACGTTGTTTTCAGTTCACGATCGTTTTAACCTTGAAGCAATAAATCGCCGATAACCTTTAACTTTGGTTTTCCGTGATTCCTTGCATATCTCGAAGGCGACCTTTAACGTAGTCCCACCCATAGTTTGTCGCGACAAGTGTCGATCCTTGAAATTGTATTCTTGAAGCGCTGTAAGCGCTGCGTGACTCTGTTGGCTGAGACACAAGTGGACAGGTATCGCCCACTAGGGTGGAGATATTGATCTAAAGCATCGGACTTTTTTAGCTTTTCCTTTTCCAGCAAAAGGAAGTGAATTTTCAGTTATCTCAGCATGTTCCCTGATAACTGAAATACGATACTGGACAAGCGAACATTCATATTACAGTTAAAACCTGGTGTTAGCGGATCCTTTGCAACAATTAATGTAACTATAAATACACTTCACTTCTAAGACAAACTTCAAAGAAGTCTACCTGCAGTCCTGGTATTTCACGAAGGAAGTAAAACTAAATCTTTCCTTTGCACCAGTCATTGTTTTCCTTCAATTTTGTACAGAATGAAATAAGAAAAAGCATCATTTTTGTAAGTCATTAACTTGACAATCCACAAATTCAATGTGTAACGCCATATCAGTGTAAACCCATGAAGTTTTAATAAGTTACAGTGACTCCGCAAAATCGCAGGTCAAAAGAAGGTAGCTTAGTCGAGTTAATTATGTCTCTCACAGATTTTATTTTTGCAAAGCAGTGTTAAAATATGAGAATTAGAATGTGCGAAACGAATCTGAAATCTTTGCGGACTCGTCGAAAGCCTAACTTAGATTAGATAGATAAAACTGAGAGCGTTTCAAAAAGTTTTCTTAACGCCACAAAGAAAAAATGGGCCATTTTGACATTTTTGCAAATCTTCTTATTGAATCATGTGTCTTAGGGTCTTGTTTTGATTACTTTTATTTAGTTACTAGTTAACTAAATTTCAACGTTAACTTTATTTTCATTGGTCTTGAGCAATCTTTAACGTCATGATGCGCATGTAAAAGGTGAGTTAGCGCCCTTTCAAAACAGGTTTGTACTACTTCGCGTGGCCTTAAGACGTCCTTCAAGTTGTTCCCTTTTGGACCTTGATTTAGCCTTTAGCTCAAGCGGGACCGATATGTGAGTAACACTTATTTTGTTTGGCTGAACTTTCTTTTTGATGGGCGACTGTGTAACCAAATAGATCGCTTGTGTACTTTGTATGATTTTAATTGATTTATGAGACGAATGATGCTGCAAGAGTGAACGCCCACTATTTTTGCCAGACAGCACTGGGCTCTAAATCAGTTTATCTTTCTTTTCTATCGTGTGTTCGTTTGATCAGATCTCCAGTAGTTTTCGCCAAAGTTTTGTTTTGTTGTTATTGCCCTTTTTCCGTCGTGATAAGAGTTACTGGTTCGAAGTAGCTTAATGTTTTGCGCGTTACGTGATAATGTTTTTGCACCAATTACCGCTTGATAGAGATTCGTTGTTTTGAGTTTGCTACGACAAACTT
>BLFN01000719.1:4596149-4601149 GCA_014634225.1 Acropora yongei | reverse complement strand
TTGCCAATGACGTCTCCAGGCGAGAGATAAAGGAGTTCGCGTCTTGTTCTCTCTTTAAGCGGCACTCCTGAAAAATAAAAATACATTTCATGCGGCTGATATTTTGGTAAACTTTCTGATGTTCTCTCCTCTGAAGTACCCATGAGGCGATTTTTTTTTTCAGCGGTGAAAAAAATTACTCTTTCAAATACGAGATTTTAAAGTTTGAGATTACTAGAGTAGAAATTACAAATTTTTTCACGGCTCAAAGTTGGGCTATTTTGCCGTCCTAAATGGTATTGGAATCGCCTGGCCAAAATACCACGTGACAAATAAGCCTGATTTCGTATCAGTGCCAGAAATTGCAATCTTTCATGGCGAAGGAGAAGGAACATAAGCGACAGCGAGGCAGATAAACTTAAGATCATCACGCCAAGGGTGCAATTAGGTAAACTTATGAATCAGCGTTTGAATACCTCGTTCATTAGTGAGAAGATGCTAATCCTTCCTTCAATAAGATCCAAGCAAGGCCGATTATCAACAAAATCCTGGAAAGACCACTCTACACCCTCCTTCTGATACTCCTCCTAAAATGGACAGAATTAGACATAAGTTCCTTACGCACGCATTGCGAGCCAATTTAACCCTTGCACTGTGGGATTACGGGAAGGATGAGAAGACTCACCTTTACAAAAATCGTCAACGAGGGCATTTTCTTCTCACCTGATACTGGCTTCCAATTTTTTAATCACTTTAGTTGTTTTTCTCGGTCGTAAAACTTTTGGAAATAACAGTCTATTTATGCACTGAACGCGTTACTCAAGAGCAAGCTAGTTCTTCATAATGGAAGTTACTTAAATAGAAGAACAATAGCTAGTCATTCACCAACCTGTTGCGCCTTCATGAAATGATACACAAAGTGTTGCTGAAGTTTTTCGTTGGCGTAATTTATACATAGCTGCTCAAGACTATTGGAGTCGAAATTTTCAAAGCCATAGATGTCGAGAAGACCTGAAGAATGTCATAACATAAAAAAAGACACTTAACAAACATGATTTTTCTTCGAAGAGGAATGTCTACTGCTGCGTGTTACGCATTCTCTTAGCAGTATTAACATTTCCAGGTTCTATAATGCCTACAGTTCTTCAATACGAGCGCCAGAGTTGTGTCAGTTCAAAAAAATTCCACGTGATACAGATGATTTGTGTCTTCAGAAATGCAGGCAATGAGATGCCAACTTCAATTTTACAATTGCCAGCCGAACTAGGGTTGTATTTTGGCCAAGTTTTTCCAAAAAAAATTTGGGGCTGGTTCTCTAAAAGGTTGATCACTTATTTATGAAGACAAACATGATATTGAATAGCAAGCCTATAGGACTTTACTCTAGACCGCTTGCATCTTATTTTGGGCATTTCTTTTCATGTCTTTTAATGTAATACGTACTTATAAGTTCTTACTGGTATCTTACCAATAAATGAGTACTTGGAATCAAGCGGTGCTTTGATTGAAGTGTTAATAAACGTAACAATCCAGTCGAACAACCTGCGAAGAGACAAAAGTATTGTTCTAGAACACGACTCCGCGAATTATACGCCGGCTAAATTGTCACAGTTTTTCAGCGGTTAATGCAAAAAGACGCGAAACAGGTAAGCGTTACTGCGAGCTGTCTATACTTTCAACGAGAGGCAAAAGAGCGAGTTAAGTACACGCACACACGCGCACTCCCCTCGAGTCGCGCGTCCTTGAGTCTCGAGCATGCACATGATTTTACCTGCTCTTTTCTTACTTGCCGAAATTTGAGACTACTCGCGGTCTCGTGTTTCTTTTCAGTTCTAAGCTATTGTGTGCAACTAATTTTCGAAACTTGGCAGAAAATCGAAACCCGTGGCCTTCTTGGATCCTCACCTAGAGTAAATCAATTTCGCCATACAATCTCTTCTTTCTTCACACTCAGATCCTAAACACGGCTTCATGAACTGTTCTCCAGTTAAACCTGTCGTTATCCTTCGCAAACACAGGCACTGTTTAAGTGACTCAGCATCGATTTCCAGCAACTTACAAGCGCTGGAACCTGAAACGATTTGGAAAAACCATCCAATGGTCTTTTAAAATGTTCAACATTTGCCAAGGAAAGAAAAAGATTGAGAAAGCTCTATTTTAGATCGAACTTGTGCTTTCATTTGAGGTCATTGAGGCCCGGTGGATAACAAATCTGTTTTTATACTAACCTCTAAAATCGATATCATCAAAACCACAGGTGTCATTCTCTTCTAGAAATTGAACTTCGCAAAGCTCAAGAATTCCCCTGAGCACCTAAAATGAAAATTTGTGACGTAAAAAATGAAGAAGAAATTTGGACACTGAAAATCTGCGCCGTAAAACACAAATCTTGCTCACCTTGAATATTTCCGATTGCAGTTTATTGCCGATTCCTACGTGCTCCAAGGCTTGCTTTGTTTTCTCAAGGTCTGAAAACGAGGAATACCGCACGAGCGATCACTGGTAAAAAAGAGCTAGCTTTTCATGCTAGGATAAAAGCGAAAAATTCTTTTTGTTCTTCAAAGTCAGTCTAAATCGAAGGGACGATACTTTTTCCTGTGGAATGAGGATATATTTACTGTGATAAATTTTCTTACCACCAAAAGAACTTTCGTCATGTTTCAGTCTTCCCGTGTGACCTTCATGTTTAGCAATCTATGAAAAAAAAGAAAACAGAATCATTTCCTCATTCAGTGCTAACAATAAACACAAGGTGGTGTCCTTCGTCTTTCGGAAAGTCATGCAACGCTCTTCCGAGGAAAAGGAGAGCGTTGCGTGACATCCCGAAGACCGCTGGGAAGGCCGCAGTTGTTCAAAGGGTGGACAACACTATCCATTGAATAAATCTCTACCCAATAGATAACTCAACAGGTTTTGGTAACACTTATTAAATAGATAGTGATTTATCCTATCGATGGCACTGTCCACACCATGAGAAACAAAGATCCTGGACAATGGCTACTAACCTAAACCTACAATAGTTTAATGACCTGGCTCACACGAAACTCACGGGTAAAACATCCAGACTAGTAATCGGCAGGAAACAGTCATAGACGTTGAGTACAGACGCAAATAAACCGACTGATATCTTAATCGATGACGGCTCGGGAAAACTCCGAAAAAATCCGATTGCTCTTACAAGCAAAGAAACCTACGACCTTGAAGCCTGCGCCAGTGGTACCTGTTCAAAAATGTGAAATTTTCTTTCCCCTTGAGCTTGGTGAGCAACTCTCGTCTTCTCCAAAAGATAAGTGTTAATCGTTGCACCAACTATTCTTTGACATCTAAAAAGACAAATTGCTAATCATTAAGCGAATTGTGTTCTCTTCCACTCTTGAAAGCTGATTAAAATGCAAGTGATAATCGCAGCACTTTTTTGTAAGTTGCATCTTAAACTAAAGTAGAATCAAACTCCGCTTCCTTCGCACATATTGTACAACATAAGCGACCATGGAAGAATCGCAAAATACTTATGAGATCGCAAAGTCATAACAATTAAAGGCGAGAACTTATTTTCCGTTAGAATACGCTTTAACTGTAATGAGCACGTGAGGCATACAAAGCGTACATTTTTCTCACCTATCATATTGAAGTTGTATAAACTTGCCAAAACGACTGCTATTTTTATTCCGTACAGTCTGAGCATTTCCAAAAGCCTCGAGAATCGGATTGGAATCGAGAATTCGTTTCTCTATCTTGTTCACCGCGTTGTCCTCCTCTGTTCTGTAAAGTAATCGGCACTTGTTAGGAGCAAGGAACTTTCTGCTTTGGACGTGCAGCTTGCGCACGTGCGAACATCAATAATTATTGAAAGCACGTCAGGAGCCTATGAGTAGGTGTACTAAAAATAGATCAGTCTGTAAAAATGCCGTGACGTAGGCTTAGTAAAGGAGTTGCAAGCTCCCGCTCATCGGCTCCTGAAGCACGTGCAATGACACAAGAACGCAAGAATTAAGAAAACAAAAACTCAGTTTTCTTGTTTCGTTTATGGTACAGCTTCTCTGCGCCGTTACGTCGTTTCACTGAGTCATTTCTTTTAATTACAGCTGCCTGCACATTCAAGTTTACTACCCCTGGCAGTATAGTAATAAATAATAATTTTTCGCTTGAACCACTCTGGAAGCTCGTTCGAGATTTCATTGAAAACTTTCAGTATTTCGTACCTTGTGCCAGCCATTTTTGTGAGAAAGCGCATCAAATGTCGAGTTGTCCATGTCTGTAGAGAATTTTCAAAGATGCTTAGAAACAAATTTATCAAATACCCTCTCAGTTGACGATTCTATGTTTACCTTCCCTGCTCCACTTTCACCACTGATAACGATAGACTGGTTTGTAGTGTCCAGATTTCTCTCGAGGTCACAAAAAGCTCTCCGACCAACAGCAAATATATGGGGAGGATATTCCTAAAAGAGAACAAAAATGCAAGTTTCACTTGAAAAATTAATAAAGAAATTTTTTTAAAGCAACAAATAATGACGTAATGTCTTATAAAAACAGTACTCCTGTCCCCAAGGGCTACTCGCGCTACAGAGAACTCTAATTTTAGACAGGAATCCTGCAAAAAAAAAAAATCCTAGCGTTTCTGAGAAAGAAAAATTCCTCCCCTTCCCCCCCCTCCACATTTCAATGATGGCTAAAAATGCTTTTTACAATAACTGCAGAATCCTTGCACGCTCATTGACTAATTTTTATTGTCAATAAGCGGACAGACACATGAAATTTATAATTTATACAATATTGACGCAACGAGTGAGAGCAGAAAATTTGAAAACTCGATCTGTCACTATTTAACCAATAGAAAGCGCCTCGTGAATCCACAGCTACTTTGACAATGTTATGACGAAATTCATGATCAATAACAGGACAGACGCATGAAAAACTGACGTCAATTTGTTAAGTTGTTACTTGACAGCTACTGTTATAATAATTAATAATAATTTAATATTTATATTGCACAAAATGCATGTAATATATGATCAAAT
>BLFN01000719.1:4565165-4567665 GCA_014634225.1 Acropora yongei | reverse complement strand
GCTGGTATAATATTATTGCTACTGTTACTGGCAGACCTGCAAAATGTCTCCCATTTCACTCGTGGATACGTCCACGAGTTTTGGTGAGAATATTTACGCAAATTGTTAATCCTGAGTATGCGGAAGTTCGATCTAATTAGCCAATCAAGATGGAACACACTGACTAGTGCCTAAAGTAACCTTCCGATGTCCACGAGTAACGAAAGTTGCACTTTGATTGAGTCTGTGGTCGTTGCATTCAATGGTCGCTGTCTCTAGAAACAATGTGGTGTAAGAGAGAGACCATTAGAAGAATCACTTAGTTGGTAAGGGGAGGAGGCATGAAGGTGCGAAGTAAATCGTTCATGCAATGAGAAATTAAGTGCAAACAAAATTATGCATGTCGAGTAGGCAAGAAAAAAATTCGTGCAAGGGGAAGTGTGAAGTAATGAGATTATCTCTTCGAACAATCAATAGTGTGTTTGTACTAAGTGAACGAGGTGAAAATGTTCGTTCAAGGCGACTTAACCCAAACCGAAGAAAACCGCTTCCTGCGTTTTCTAGACAGACTGAAAAGGAAAAAAAAAAGGAAACCAAAAACAAAACAGTATTCTTTGATATACAAGAAGCCTTTTATCTCCATGAAAACTATTTATAATAACTTGATTGTGATGTCTTTCACTATGCTCATTAGCTGATAATTTTGGAATAGTTGGCCATTTTGAATTAGTTGTCTGCTTAATTAAATTTTGCTATTGATTGCATTCATAAATGGCAACTATTTGGTTAACGCTAAGCTTCTTTGCAGCAAAATGCTCCATATGCATATGTGAATGGACCGCATTAGCTAGCTGAACCAACCAATTTTACACGTGAGTAGTCTGCCTGAGAAATTAGCACTGTGGAACACGCTAAAGTCATGAAAAAAAAAACATCTTGCTAGTAAATAGAACACTTGATACGATCAGAGTGAACGTGACAGTTCAAAAATTAATATGCCAATTAATGTACCCGCCACCCCCACTTGTTTGTTAAGGGGTATAAAAGCTCAAGTTTAATTAGAAAGGATCACAGTGAGTTGTCAGTTGAGCTTTTCCTGGAAAATTAGGATCGGGGATCATGGACATTAAATACGGTAGAAAAAAAAGTTTCGACGTCTATGAGAAACAATTCGGATGTCCTGCATTTTCTAGACTGACTGACAAAACAAAAGAAAAACCAAACAAAACAATATTCTTTGATGTAGGAGAAGCCTTTATCCCCATTAAAACTATTTATAATGACTTTATTGTTGTGTCTTTCACTGATGCTCATTGGCTGATAATTTTGGAATAGTTGGCCATTTTCAATTAGTTGTCAGCTTTCTTTAAACTTAAAGGATTCAATCTTGCTATCGATTGCATTCATAAACGGTAACTATTTGGTTAACGCTAAGTTTCTTTGTAGGTCCTGTATACGGGGCATTTCAGCTTTGAGAAATACTCCATATACATATGTGCATGGACCGCATTAGCTAGCTGACCACAAACCAACCAATTTTACACGTGAGTAGTTTGCATGAGAAATTAGCACTGTGGAACACGCTAAAGTCATGACGAAAAAAAAACAACTGGCCAGTAAACAAAACACTTAATACGATCAGAGTGAACGTGACAGTTCAAAAAATTAATATGCCAAAAATGTACCCCCCACCACCAGTTGTTTGTTAAGGGGTATAAAAGCTCAAGTTTAATTAGAAAGGATCACAGTGAGTTGTCAGTTAAGTTGATTGGCGCAAGAAGGTGACTATAGCTTGGTGGACAATCATGACTGCTGTTTGGCGTCCAGAACTGCTCTTCCATCGCCTTATGCTCCCCGATTGGCTTCGGAACAACAAAGCAGTGGAATGGAACTCTGGCGCATTGGATGAATCTGCGTCCAACGAACTTCAATTAGTCATCAAACAAGACTCTTCCGACTGGGAAACTATCTTTCGCATTCTTCTGATCCCTAAGGACCAGCTAGATGACGATGCGGACATCACAGTGAAGATGAAGGTGGGAGTGGTGCTACCAGAACCGCAGCAGCCCCGTGATCCAATGTCCTACATGATTTCTGATGGAGATAAGTCCTACGGAATTCAGCTTCTGGATCCAAACAATGATTACCAAACGATCGGTCCGTACAGGGCGGTGGAGGGCGAATCAGCAAGGAACAAGTTGAACAACCCGAAAGTGGACGGCACAACAACCGTTCGTTCCACCTCAACGAACAACCCTGATCAGTTTGAGTTGTCATTCAAGCCGAGCGAGTACTTTGGGTCTGCCTATTGTGCTATAGATGACGGCCACAAGATTGTAGCTCTATATTCCGATTCTCTGAAGCTGAGTCAGGGACTGTGGTTTGAGCTGTATCGCTTCAAAAGCACGGAGAGGTATACCATCAACTACATTGAAATTACCGTGTACAAGGATTCCAAGCCGCCAAAGAGTTGCTAAGCTGAACTGATATCACAGAGATATTTGACGAAAACAAACTGACT
>BLFN01000719.1:4505165-4507665 GCA_014634225.1 Acropora yongei | reverse complement strand
CACCAATCTCTCAGTTTCAGCCACAGCAGCCGACATTATTGTGACGTCATCATCGCCTGATTTAGTCGATGCAAAAATCCGTCCGAGCGAAGGACAAAAGGCTGACGAAGGGCCAACATTTGAAATGTCAGCTTCGTTATAGTCATACGGTGGTAATTTTGGTTTGATAGCAAAAATTCGTTAATCAGTTCCCCTCAGACGCAGCAACACAGTTTCTTTAGGAACTAAGAACTTTCATACAAAGGTTTGTGTTTGTCCTATGTGTTGTCGACAATAGGGACCTGGCGCAAGAGGACGGCTGGAAGATTCAGGACGGCAGAAAAACGAAAAAATGTTGCGCCAGACTGGGGATGCACAGTCTCGCGCGACATTTTTCGTCATTCTGTTGTCCTGAGTCTTCCAGCCGTCCTCTTGCGTCAGGTCCCTAATTACTGGTCAGAGAACGGCAGAAAAATGTACTGATATGCATTCTGCACGACGTGTGGAACTGCCGTGTTTGTGCCATTGCCATCGTTGGCCTTTCTCAAGTTTCCTTTGCAACCCCCGTGTGCATTGTTTGCATTCTGATCACTGCATTCGTTGTTTTGCAATTGTAGCTTGTTAAAAGTTGAACCAGCTCAAAGAATGACGGTCACCGAGCTTCTTGAACATCCGTGGCTCAACAATAAAACGGCGCGAGATATTCCTCTTGATTCTCCGTCAATTATAATAGCTGACGAGGTATGTTATATTAGGTCTTTGTTCCAAAAACTGGAAAAAAAATTTCCCTTCCTAACCACAAAAATTTCCACCAAAGCCATAGCTAAAAGACCGGGAATAAAAAAAACGACCGTCTTAAGAAAGAAAGAGGAAGGCGGGCATAATATGCTTCATTTATTCGATGTTTGAAAAAAGCGTTAAAAATAACCTGGTGAAAACGCCTATGTTCGGATAACAATAGCAATAACAATAGCACGTGGAAGTATATTCAATCATCCTCATTGTCCGGTGTATGGGTGGCAATTTTCTCTTTAAATGTAACTATGACGTTAACTGCTTGTCTAAGAGACCACCTACCTATTTTGCGGTAAGTAAAAGAAAAAAAGTTCTTCGTTACCGACAGTAAAGGGACTGTGTCTTAATCTCTCATTTAGCGTCAGTGCCCTCTAAATAATAACCAATCCGATCGGGTCTAATGGCAACAACGTCTCTCATGGGTCCGCGTCTGTAAGTGTAAGTAACCTGTACGAGTTGTCGCTGTGCTAAACATACTGATTTCTGTTCGGGTTCAAATCTCGCTCAGGTCACTGACTGGATTTGCCTTTTCGGTCACGGTTTGTAAATAGCCCACTGGTTTCGTAACTGGTAGTCTCTTGCGTAAACAGGGTTTCAATCACGTTACTTTTCCTTTGAGTTTTACTCGGCGATCTTTTAAGTGGATTGTCTGTGAACTAGTTGGATAGTTTCCGGCGCTTTCGGTTCAGACTAGGTGGTTTGTTACGTAATGATCACGTTTCTTGTATTTTTATATGAAGTACAAGGAGATTGAATAAAGCAGTTGAGTTTCATCATGTTGTTTGTAAAGTGTGTCTTACGAAACAAAGGCTTATGTATTTTCATTTTCTTTCTAACAGGAGGCATTTCGAGAAGCCATGAATGCACATTCCGCCCAGTTGACGAAAATGAGACTACCAGAGCGTGCTGTGATGTTGAAAGCTGTTGGTAAAGCGAAGAATCCCATGCTAATGAAAAGAAAAAAGATGTTCAAACTGCGGTAAGAATTGATTTCTTATGCTAGTCACCGTTTCGATACTTTCGCGGGTACACTGGACCGAGCATGGAATTAAGGCTCATAGGTCTGCATTAACCTCAATCGCATGCTATTTCCAATCCAGCTGCGAAAACACGAAGACGAACACGTTGTAATCCTGCCTTCATGTTTCAATTGCAGATCGTTTATGGCAGAAAATAACCAAGCTTCAAGGCCGCCAGCTGATCGGACGAAAGATGACAAATCAATCAAGTCTCTGCGAGACATCATAGCATTCTGTACCATTCCTCCTCGACCAGTTGATGGCGCTAAAGGTTTGTGGAGCGGAATATAGATTTTTTTAACAGTGAAACGTTAAACTGAAAAAGTGTTTCATCAATGAAATTAGTTTCCCGATTGGTTGGATCACAATCAGAGGTAGCATGCAGCAAACCTGACCTTCACCTTTCATGGCGACATGCCATGTGCTTTTAGTAATTTAAGATTGACTCGTTGTTACTAATTTTTCCCACACAGAGAGTTTGTCGTCAGAAGAGGAGCTTCAACGACTGGTTTCACATGCCTTACAGCATAATCCTTACTCACAGAGACTCAAAGACGCTCTTATCAAGCAAGCTTGGGACGGTACTGTCATATTTTGCCTATTCGTATTCATTTATATTCTTATTTTAACCTAAGACTGGGAAACCAACAATGGCGTCAAAATTAACACGGCTCGAAAAATCAGGGAGACTTTTAATACTACAGTTT
>BLFN01000719.1:4467665-4475165 GCA_014634225.1 Acropora yongei | reverse complement strand
GGTGGGGTCTTTATGAATTCGTCTGGCACCATGTAAGGGTCCATCTTTTCTCTACGTACGGATGAGAAACACTGGTTATATTACCCAGCTCAAAAGAAATGATTATCCATGACAGTGATGGAGGTTTGTGAGGTGTTTCCGATGGCGAGCAAAAATGAGTGGCTCGCTCCTCTCCCCATGAGAGAAGAGGAAACCTCGGGGGGAGGGGTTGTGCGTTCGACTGCGACGGACTAAAGCATGCAATTATAAACTTTTTTCTATGTACCTGCAATCCTGGAAACAAATTTCGTTCCCCAGAGCACAGAGAGATGAGGTTAGTTGATTCAGTTTAAAAAAGAAAATAATCGTATGAGAGAGATCTTCCTGATAACTTAACAAAAACGAAACTGTCTTTGACTACTTCGTGCGCCGCTCGAGTTGTGTAAGCGAGACCCTTCGTGAGCTCATTAACTGTAGAATTGTGAGGAGACACTTCGTGACGCTTATTAGAGTTCACTTTTATCTCATCGCTTGCAATTCTGGACATATCGGTGGGAAGAAGATGGAAGATACTCAATGAAATCTTGATTGTTACTGGGTGTTAAATACTCCACCGAGTGGACAAGCAAACGAACTCCTCGTCGGTCGCAACTAGGACAGAAGTTATTTGATTCGACACGCGTCATTCTAATAAGACATCACCAGGTGCGCTACAGCTGACAGCCACAAGGCGCCCTTGACCAAATTTTGACCATGCGTTTGTTTGTATAAACCTAAAACGAATCTTTTCGACCTGGAAAGCACTGAGCGGTCTGACGTTACTCGTGTGTTTTTGTCCAGAATGTGATTCTCCTGCGGTTCGTTGTCTTTCATGTCAAAACGTCAACAAAAACTGCTAGATGACTAAAAATTTCTTAACTGCAATCGTATAAGCTTCGATTCCAGAGAGACAGGCATTCGACTGGAATTTTTCCGGGATTTGAAGAATATTGACGGTATCATGTAACGTCAGTTTAAATTTTAAATGAGAAGCGACGAAACTCCTCTAATTATTTTACAATATTTCTAGGCAAGAACAGTGTTCAATAGGGCGAACAGTTATAATTCTGGTAAATTATAAAGATTCAGTGAGATCATAGTTTGACGAGGACAAATTTACATGTGTTTCTATCTTTACATGTGTATTTATGCGTTCACTAAAAATATTGGAAATGGCTTATACTTTTAAAACCAAAGCTCCCCAATTTCTGTTTTATGCAATGGATGAGACGCAACTGGTTTGCAGTATATCTGCTGTGCTTTTTATCCTGGTTTTAAATTTTATTTTCTCTTTGTTTGAACTACATTACCCTAAATAACTTACTAATTATAAATTATAAGTATAAAATAGAAGCCCAACATATCTACTTTATAAAGCACACTGAATTTTTTTTACTTTTGTTTGTGTTTAGAAGTTCTGAACATTAAGTAATTCAAGAAGAAACGAAAATTTCCAGTTTGAGATCGAAATATCGAAGACGGCTCTATTGCAGACGAAATTGCGAGGGCACGAGTATAGTTAAAATAAAATGTTTCGACTTCGCATCAACTCGTTGACGCTAAAATATCTCGCTTCTTTTCTTACTTACTTTGTGGTCCTTCTTTACTGCCTACAGGCTCACTTTTCATTGCCTTCACAGTTCACAATATATTCGGAGCTATTTACCTGATATCTTCAGACAAATGTCAGCTGCTTTTTTGTCTATGATAACACTTAGCATCTTCGTAAGTTATTTGAGTTAGCTTCCGGTTGTTTTCTGGGAATTTAAGAAACTCGCCACAGATTCCTCACGGTCGGTTGCATGCGCAGCAAGGGTTTGACACCCGGAAACTCCTATCCGTAACCCCGGCGTGTTTCGCCGACGTCAGGGACCTTTTCGTTTCCAAATAAATGCCTTACCTCTCTTAAAGTGTGTGACAATAATTTCGGTTATTCGTGACACACCTTTGTTCAGTAACTCTAGATCTCGGTTTTCACGTGACGTCACGGCAGCCATGTTGGCGTACGGAAGAATAGCGAAAAAAGTCTTTTGGGAATTTGATTCAATTATTATGCAAAAGTTGAGCGATATTTTGCCATTGTTTTGCACACCAACATGGCCGTCTCATCACGTGAGTGAAAACCAAGAATAGAAACGTGAGTGAAAACCAAGAATAGAAATTTCTTGTTTATTAAAAAAACAATAGTGATCAACCTTCAAAAATTCCCGGAAATTATAACCCGCAGAGTTTCTGGGAAGACTCTTTCTGTAAACTGAAAGCATTTGCTTCAACGAGAACTTTTTGCCCCACGATTTTTTTGTAATCGACGAAGCGGAGGCTTTTAAAAGTGAAGCAGTTTCGACAAGAACTTATATTATCAGTGAGGTATGACGATTCTATGAAAGTAGAAAGTATTTCGCAAACATTTAGTGAGACGTACAGTTTACTTCTCAAGAGCAGTTCAGGCTCTCAAAAATGTTTACGATGTTGGTGAACTTGTTACGCACTACCAAACATCATAAATCTATTTGCAATCGAAAACGGACAGAAATCGCCCGTTGTTCTTCGTAGTTAATGATACAGTGAGATAATTTATATTTTAAGTATTCTTGACTTGTGCGATGGTCAATTATTTAGTAAAGCAAAGTGGAATTATACGTAATCTACACGGGTCTCGCCCCATTGCTCTCGAATGTTACCGTGAGAAGTGTGGAATTTTAAGCAACTCTGACCACTTCGGGCTTACTTTTCGGCGACTTGACCGGTTTACGTCACTGAAGAACTTGAATAGGAGTGCATGTAACTAAAAGTAAACGACCTATTGAGTTGAGCTGAAATGTGGTGTTTGCCTTAAGCCAACGAAACGTAATTTCAACTTAGTTCTTGCCGTTGACCACAGTTGTTGAACAAATATTTAAAAGAGAGAAAAAAAAATGAAATGGAGGATTTTCGGGGCTACATTAGGCATTTGTTTGTCGTTTGTTGTTTCTACTTTCATGCAAAGTGGAACTACGTGCTTCATCTTTTTATTGTGAAAATGGGGTAAAATAACTGAAGAAATACTTGAACTCTGCATTTCATTTGCCTTTTGTCTTCCTTGTCTCAGTTATCAATAATAATGTTCTAGCTTCTTATCTGAGACTCGGAGCCATTCGTACTCCTTTCTATTGCCGAAATAGAGTTAAATAACGAAAGAAATATTAAAATTCAAGTTTCATTTTCACTTTCTTTTCTTAGCTATCAGTCGCAAGGTACACACCTTCTGTGGATATTATCACACTCCCGTTTTGGCATGAATGTTTGCATCAGTATCCCCGCAGGCACCGTCCCCCCTAACAAAGACTTCATCAAACACGTTGAATTTAATGGCCAAGACGAACATAAGTACAGCTTTGCATATAAAAAATTGGAAAATACTCTGTTCTTCAAATATCTGGAGAGCGAAGAGTCTTTCTTGCTTTATGAACAACTCATGACTGTTACATTTAACACGTCGATGGCGGAAAAAGCAAACATCAAGCTTTGTAAGGACATCCTTAAAAAAGGGATTTTCTGTGAGGGCAAGAGTTTTCGTTTCCTTGGTCATTCCACCAATCAACTGAGAGAAAAAACCTGTTTCATGATGGAGGGCAGTGATGAAGAAATCCAAACCCACTTGACAAATTTCGGTGAGTTCGCTGAAGTGAGCGATGTGAATATTCGTGCCAAGAAGATTGGCTTGTTGTTCACTCCATTCCAGTACTTCGTGGAGGTGAACGAAGATCCTCGTGAGATGCTCGGGTCCATCTATGGCCCCGGATTCATGTCTCAAGAGTTTGCAGCGAAGGTGAGAGATCTGATGGATGTCAATTACCCCGAACCAAGTGCACTGTTAGTTCACTACCAAGGTTTCCAAGGCATTTCAGTGTTGAAAAAGGAGCACGTCAGCACTCCTTCTCTTCAAGACCAGTCCCACGAGAGAACCGGACAGATGACCAACCCACAGGAGACGTCACGCCCAGTTTCCAATTTGGCATGCATTCTCGATTATTCCCGACCTGGCGTGAACGCGTATCTCGACGCCAAACTTGTCATGCTTCTAGCAGCGAGGGGAGTCCAAGTTGAATACCTCAGAGCTCTTCAAACAGACTACTACAGACTGTTGGAAAAGATAAGCCACGACAGCGCTTCAAAAGATTATTTCTTGCGCTTAACTGGCCGTACTATCGAAGGAAGTCAGACACATGTAGATATCGAGGCCCTCCGACGAGAAGAAGTGAGAAACATGGTTGAACGGAATAGTTCAAGAACTGAAGATCCACGTGTAAGAATCTTGGTTCCCAAAGCTCGAGTAGTGTTTGGTGTCCTTGACCCTTATGGGGAATTGAAGAAAGGAGAGTGTTACTTTAAACCAACTTTGCTGCACGGAGAGCGAAACGAATTCGAGGCTGAAGAGAAGGTTTTTGTTGTGCGCACTCCTTGCTACCACCCTGGAGACATACATGTTTTCAAGCTATGCCATGAAAAGACAGCGTATCAAAACCTAATAAATTGTTTAGTCCTCCCTCTTGGTCATGCCTTTGAAAATGCCGGAGCCGATTTGAATGAGAACCAGTTCATTATCTGCTGGGATGCAAATCTAATCCCAAAAGAAAAGGTCAAGCCCTGTTTGTGCTTACCGACCTCACGTGAAAAAATGAATCGTACTTGGGACAAATGTCTTTCGTACTTTCGAAAAAGTCTCCAAAAAACCGCGAAACAGCTACGGGAGGAACTGATCGACCACTTTTCCAGTTTCAAAGATGATTTGCCTCGTCGGATTGACCAGGTCTACATGAAACGTGCGACAAGAGGTTCTGGACTTTCGTCCACAGAGTGTGAACAACTCAGCAAGATGTATCACCAAGCTACCAACTATACCGTTGACAAAGAATTCTTCCTGAAAAGGCTTGGGGAACTGGAAGCATCTTATTCATTCGAATACCAAAAGGATGGGAGAAATCGTCGTCCATTCCAAAGGAATCGTGAATTTCAAGTTGGTGGCAGCCTGTTTAAGGATTTTGAAATCGCAGCTTCCGACTTTGTCAGGAAAATGACCAGCTTTTCTAACGAGTACCTTCAAAGAGTTCCGGTTAGAGGTTCTTCTTTCATATAAGTTCGCTGAAACATTGAAACATTGACATTACGCCTGGTGAACATTGTCGTTGCCGGGGTTTCTTTTGTTCAAAAAAAAAAAAAAGCACGACCGTCGATCACGTCAGTGAGCCAAGATTCTGCTAGTCTTGAATGGCTGTTATCACAATACAATGGAAATTGACCTATTAGCCTCGTTTAAGTGTTAAAACCGCTTATAACTGCTACTGTGTCAGAACTTTTCATTTTGTAAAAGGAAAGGGAAATTCAATTTCTTTTTCTTAAAAATACATTTTTTTCTGTGGCACAACCCGCAACAAGCCTATTGCCCTATGGTGTTTTTCATACCTTGTCCTTTAACTTTCAAGTATCCTCCCTAAAGATATTAATAATGAACAAACTTTAAATAGATTAAAGTCTTAAATAGTGTTGAATAGTTAATTAGATTATATTTTGAGTGAGGATGAATGGTATGTGCTACATGCGTTGTGGTCCCTCTTGAGTTGGTCGTCTTTAGTTTTTTTTTTTGCCATGTCTACTTTAGATGGTCCCTCCCGGGTGTATCGCGTCTAGTAATATTTTGCTGAAATCCAAAGTCGATTTTATAGACAAAAAGAGGGATATCATCTTGTTATAAATTGAAGGATGTGAAAGTAGTTAGCAGTCATTAGGAGTAAGAGTGTGAGATAACGGGCTGAATAAAAAGCTTATAGTTTGACTACGCCTGATTTTATTGCTGAACTGGAACCAGGGTGATTTTACCTAGACGAACCTAGAGTCCGGTACGTACCTTCCGATTTCCCTTTTCAAGATTTCTTCCGCCTTGTCCTCGATATCACATTCTCTTCTCTGTCTCAAGTCCTTGGAGGTCACTGTCATCAACAGATTAACTACATGTGAACGACCATTTATGGCATCAGTTTGACAGACTAGTCAGTAATTTCACAGACTGGCTCACTTGGTGACTACTGTGCCCAAGGTCGCGGAATCGAACCACATGGCGAACCCTCGATGTCTTAAAAGGAACAGAAAACTTGAGAGAGTGCTGTGTTTGTCATTTCATCTTGAATCAGTTAAAATATCACGGTTTTACAATGATGTAAAGATTGAAAATTTCTCCGAAGGGTACCTCATCAAAGAATAATTACCAACTTGAACGTCTAAATATTGAAAAACCTCCCGCAATTTAGCAGTAGAAGAGTGGTAACAAACGGTTATAGCAACTGAGAAGATTAACGCTCCCACATCTGCGTAGGTAACTTTAGTAGTATCACATTCAGTCTTACCTGTGGTCCTTTCGCCGATATGAGGTAGTCGAGTATAAGGTTCCCTCCCTCGACTTTGTCATATCTCATTGGTCCCTGGACCCATCTTCCGCGAATTTCCACGTGTTTTACATACAGCGCTTTTATCAAGTGTTCTTTAGGTGGGGTCTTTATGAATTCGTCTGGCACCATGTAGGGGTCCATCTTTTCTCTACATGCAGATGAGAAACACTAGTTATATTACCAAAAAAGCTCAAAAGAAATAATTATCCTTAACAGTGATGGAGGTTTGTGAGGTGTTTCAGATGGCCAGCAAAAATGAGTGGCACGCTCCCCTCCCCATGAGAGAAGAGAAAACCTCGGGGGGAGGGGTTGTGCATTAGACTGTGATGGACTCGAGCATTTAATTATAAACTTTTTTCTATATACCTGCAATCCTGGAAACAAATTACGTTCCCCAGGGTACAGAGAGATGAGATGAGGGTAGTTGATTCAATTAAAAAAAAAATCGTATGAGAGAGATCTTCCTGATAACTTAACAAAAACGAAACTGTCTTTGACTACTTCGTGCGCCGCTCGAGTTGTGTAAGCGAGACACTTCGTGAGCTCATTAACTGTAGAATTGTGAGGGGACACTTCGTGACGCTTATTAGAGTTCACTTTTATCTCATCGCTTGCAATTCTGGACATATCGGTGGGAAGGAGGTGGAAGATACTCAATGAAATCTTGGTTGTTACTGGGCGTTAAATACTCCACCGAGTGGACAAGGAAACGAACTCCTCGTCGGCGCAACTAGGACAGAAGTTATTTGATTCGACATGCGTCATTCTAATAAGACATCACCAGGTGCGCTACAGCTGACAGCCACAAGGCGCCCTTGACCAAATTTTGACCATGCGTTTGTTTGTATAAACCTAAAACGAATCTTTTCGACCTGGAAAGCACTGAGCGGTCTGACGTTACTCGTGTGTTTTTGTCCAGAATGTGATTCTCCTGCGGTTCGTTGTCTTTCATGTCAAAACGTCAACAAAAACTGCTAGATGACTAAAAATTTCTTAACTGCAATCGTATAAGCTTCGATTCCAGAGAGACAGGCATTCGACTGGAATTTTTCCGGGATTT
>BLFN01000719.1:4456018-4458518 GCA_014634225.1 Acropora yongei | reverse complement strand
TGAGCTTGCGAGATGGGCTCCACCTATTCTGGAATCAAAATGGTATCAGCAGTTTAGAGATTACACAAAAAAATCATTAAAATCCGCCGACAGGCGCTCGCGTTGTCGGCAAACAAGTCATTTCTCGTCTTTGATAAGGCAAGGAATGACAGAGTGATGTACAAAAATAAAAATTGCACGTGCAAAGCGTGCAAAACTCCTGCATTCATTATTACATATGCAAATTTTGTGATGTTCTTGTGGCCTCGTCGTTGTGGTTTGGTTAAGCTCCCCATTTGTAACTGGCAGCGTTCTTAATGCTCCAAACCTGCCTCTAAGCCTGCCTTTAAAATGAACCCTGAATATTGACAAAAATTGTTTTGGCTAACATAAACAACAGTATTTTTCTTTCTAAATTTGTCATACGATATTTTCGGATGTCACAAACTTGTTTATCTTGATACGGTTCCATTTGTCGTCTCCAAAAAATGCGGGCTTTTTCCAATTAAGTGAGATTAAAACAGGCCTCAATGCTTGCGAGGACAACTGAAAGATACGGGATATTTTAGCGAATCTCTGAAATTTCTTATTATATTTTGTCTTTCAAGTCCACGAGATTCTTGGTAATTAGTTCGCTTTGCAAACTCCAATCGAATTCTTGCGCGAGCATCTTCTTGAGAAGTTCGCATTCCGTATATGCCGAAGCGAACAAAGACATGTAGTTAAGAAACACGTCCCTTGCTCGTTTGCGAAAGCTTTCCTGATCTTCAAAATTCACAAAAATGTACTATGATCTCCATGTGTGCTTTCTGGAAGCGTTTCCTTTGTTCCTCTTCACTAGAAGGCTTCTTCTCCTTGAAACACTTCAAGTTCATTTGTTTTGTCCACGAGCTTGGAAGCTGTTGTTTGTGGGAAGCCCACATGTGGACTACTGAGAAACCTTGATCGCAAGATACAAAGTACTTGTCACCATCCACCCGTTCCCCAACAGATTCCGGCAAAAGCATGCGGTCTTATCCTTACGATGGAAAGACAAAATGCAATCGTGTAAATTTTTATGGTCTTCTTTACCGTGAGCCAATTTTAAGACGATGACATCTTGCACATCAAAAGAAGGCCGACGAATGATGACAACCACAAACTTAGCTAAAGTGAAAATATCTGATTCAGGTCTATGAAGCATAGGCTGAAAAATACAATCCCCGTAGTTCAACTAGCCATAAGGATCGTAGACTCTATAAACTGCTCTAGCATCAGGCATGAATATCCGAAAGTTGATCTACGTAGAGATCTTCAAGGCTACTTTTTGAGCAAAGATCTTCGGTAAACAGCTATCAGCCACGAGGCGCCTTTGACCAAATCTTGAGAATGCGTTTGTTTGTATGAGATGGCAGTTGTTCCTAAAAGGGGGTGTGGCTGACTAGTTTATTTGTCCATCAATTGTAAGTTACCTCTCATACGCTCCGACCTTAAACGAATCTTTTCCACGTGGTAAACACTGAGTGGTCCAATATTACCCAGACCTAAAACGAATCTTTTCTACCTGGAAAGCACTGAGTGGTCTGATATTATGGTACGTTTTCCTCTGGGATATGATTCTTGCGCTGTTGGTTGTCTTTTATTTCAAAACCTCAACAAAAACTCTTAGGTACCAAAAAATTCTTAATCGCAACGTAGAAACTTCGATTCCAGAGAGACAGATATTTGACTGGAACTCCTCGGAATTTTGAGTTTATTGACGGTATCATGTATAGTCAGTTTTAAGTTTTATATGAGACGCTACGAAACTCCTCTAATTATTTTACAATACACCATTTTGTAGAAAGGCTCTACAATTTCTGCTTCATGCAATGGATGTGACATAACTGGATTACAGTTTATATGTTGAACTTTTTACCCTTGCCTTAAATTTTATTTTCTTTTGTTTGAAAAACCTTACCTAAATTCACTTGCAATTCTAAAACAAGTATAAAATATAAGCCCAAAAGATATCAACATTATAAAGCACATACTGAACCTCCCCGACTTATGTAAAAATAATATTTCTAAATAGTTTAACAAAAAACGGAAATTTCCAGTTTGAGATCGAAATATCGAAACGGTTTTATTGCAGACCGGAAATCACGAGGGAGCGACTATAATAGTTACAATGTTTCGACTTGGCATCAACTCGCTGTCGCTAAAATAAAAAATTCTTTTCCTACTTACTTTGTTGTCCTTCTTTACGGCCTCCAGGCTCACTCTTCATTGCCTTCACAATATATTCGGAGTTATTTAAATGACATCTCAAGAGAAATGTCAACACTTGGTTTCTTCGTAAATTATTTGAGCTAGCCTTTTAGAAGCTCTCCACAGCTTCCTCACGGTTGGTTACATGCGCCGCAGTCGTGGGACACTCGGAAACACCTACGCGTAATCCCCGAGTGTCCGAGAAGCTGTAAATTGGTACAAGCACAAACATCTTAAAGTGCCTATGACACGATTTTTTTTATTATCTTATTCAAAATGAACTTTCAAAATG
>BLFN01000719.1:4430628-4435628 GCA_014634225.1 Acropora yongei | reverse complement strand
GGAGAAATGTCAACACTTGTTTTTTTTCGTAAATTATTTGAGCTAACTTCCGGTCGTTTTCTGGGAATTTAAGACGCTCTTCACAGGTTCCTCACGATCGGTAGCATGCGCCGCAGTCGTGTGACACTCGGAAACTCCTACTCGTAGTCCCGAGTGTTTTGCCGGCATCGAAAAGATGCCGAGAAGCTGTAATATATATAAGCTGACTTGGTACCAGCAAAAGCATCTTAATGAATCGTGTGTGTTGATTGGCTGCTGCTCATAGTACCTATCTAGTAATGCTAAACCCAGAAACAAAACTGTTTCTTTGCACCTCGTAGAACTCTTGATTTCTCCGTCCATGTATTTAAGCTTGTATTGTCACTAATGACAGTAAAAACCAGGGACCTTTTCTTTCCAAAAGAAATGTCTTACCTCTCCGAAAGAATGTTATAATAATTTACGTGTGTTCAAAAATAGACATTCATTGTCTATTAAAAAAAAAAACAAAATATTGTCAATCATCAAAAACTCCCGGAAATTATATAGTGAAAGCACATACTTCAACGACTGAAAGGACATCTTGTAATCGATAAAGCGGAGTCTTTTACAAGTGAAGCGGCAATTCGGACAAGATCGTATCAGTGAGGTAAGGACATTCTATGAAAGTAGAAGGCATTTCGCAAACATTTAGTGAGACGTACAGTTTACTTTTCAAGAGCAGTTTAGGCTCTCAAAAATGTCTACGATGTTGATGAACTTGTTATTCACTACCAAACATCATGAATCTGTTTGGAATCAAGAACGGACAGAAATAATGCACTGTGATACTTTTTATTTAAAGTATTCTTGACTTGTGCGATGGCCAAATATTTTGTAAAGCGAGGTGGAATTATAAGTAAACTACACTGGTCACGCGTCGTTTCTCTCTAATGTCACCGTGAGAAGAATGGAATTTTAAGCAACTGTCACTGCTACTGCAAACCCACTGTCACGAAACAATAAAATTATTTGGTTGAAAGGCGAATATAAATTGTGCAGAAAGTGTGACTCGCTTCAGTAGATTTAATTGCCCCGCTTACTCTTAGCTCTTCAAAACAGCAACACGATGACTGTAACTAACTGAACGTTTTGGTTTGGGGACACATAAGCCATTCAGTACAACGACAAGGAAGAATTATGAAAGTCCTGTACGATAGTAAAGACTTGCACTTTCAAGTAACGTCTCTCGCAAAAGTTTGGTGCAGTATTTTGCCTCTAAACAGGGTACTGTGATCGCGGTGAAAGCCTCTTCTCGCCTGAAACGGGAGCAGGCTACACCACCTGATATTGATTGTTATGTTGTCCAATATTTTACTGTTCCTGATTCAATTGATGTAATCGCTAAAAGCAGCAGAAGCAGTTTTTTTTGTTTTGTTTGTGGTTTCGGGCAATATAACTTCCAGCGAGAAGACTGTCGGGCAACCTGACCGCTTTGGTTACAAGTATATATGAGTGCACGTATTAAATTAACCTCAAATGACCTATTGAGTTGGGCTGAAATTTGATGTTTGCCTTTTGTCAACGAAACCTAATTTCAACTGAGTTCTTGCCTTTAACCACATTTGTCGAACAAATATTTAAAAGAGAAAAGTAAGATTAAAATGTAGGATTTTTGAGGCGATAAGGTTAAACATTAGCCATTCGTTTGACGTTTGCTGCGTGTACTTCCGTGCAATGTGGACCTTCATCTTTTTATTGTTAAAATAGGGTTTAATAATCGAAGGAGTATTTGACCTCTGCATTTTGATTCGTTTCCCTTTTTTTTCCCTTATCTTAGCCATTAGTAACAATGTTCTAGATTCTTAGTGCCCCTAATCTCAAAAATTTTTTCCGCTAAACACGATGATACGCATTGCGGCCATTTTTTTCCTTCTTCTAACAAATCCTGCCATTTTATTGGCTTCAAAACCAAGCATCTTTTGTTCACGACCAAGTCAGAAGGGGAGTGGCTCTATCCCTGATTTGGTGTCACATGCTGATTTACATCGCATTAACTCTTGAAACATGCATGCAAAGTAGATTGTGATGTCAAATCACGAATAGACCCACTCCTGACTCTGTCGTGCACAAAAGATGCTTGGGTTTTCGCAAGTTTTCAAGCCTGTAAATGGCCGCAATGCGTTTCGAACAGGTGCAAAGATTAATTTTAGCGAAAAAATATTTTGGGGTTAGGGGCACTTTAAGTTACCTTTTTGCTTTCTTATCTTAGCTATCAATCACCTTGTACATACCTTCTGTGGCTAGTATCACACTCTCGTTTGGCATGAATGTTTGCATAAGTTTTGCCGAAGGCATCGTCCGACCTAACTTCATCAAACACGTTGAATTTAATGGCGAAGACGAACGTGCCTACAGCACTGCAGTGAAAGAGTTGGAAAATACTCTGTTCTTCAAATATCTGGAGAGCATAGAGTCCTTCTCGCTACATGAGCAACTCATGGCTGTCACGTTTAACACATCGATGCAGGAAGAAGCAAACATCAAGCTTTGTAAGGACATCCTGAAAAAAGGGATTTTCTGTGAAGGCAAGATTTTTCGTTTCCTTGGTCATTCCAGCAATCAACTGAGAGAAAAAACCTGTTTCATGATGGAGGGCAGTGATGAAGAAATCCAATCACACTTGAAACATTTCGGCGACTTCGTTGAAGTGAGCGATGTGGATACTCGTGCCAAGAAGATTGGCTTCTTGTTTTCGCCATTCCGCTACTTCGTGAAAGTGAACGAAAATCCCCTTGAGATGTTCGACACTCCATTCATGTCTCGAGAGTTGGCAACAAAGGTGAGAGCTACGATGCATGTCAATTATCCCGAACCAAGCGCACTGTTAGTTCATTATCAAGGTTTCCAAGACATTTTAGTTCTGGGGACGGAGCATGTCAACACTCCTCTTCAAGACCCGTCCCAGGAGAGTACGCAGCAGGTCACCAACCCACAAGAGATGTCACGCCCAGTTTCCAATTTGGCATGCATTCTAGATTATTCCCGACCTCATGTGAACGCGTATCTCGACGCCAAACTTGTTATGCTTCTAGCAGCGAGGGGAGTCCAAATTAAAGACCTCAAAGCTCTTCAAACAGACTACTACAGACTGTTGGAAAATATGTGCAACGACAGCGCTTTCAGAGATTATTTCTTGCTTCTAACTGGCCAAACTATCGAAGGCAGTCGGACAGATGCAAATATCGTCGAGCTCCGACGAAAAGAAGTGAGAGCTATGGTGGAACGGAATCGTTCAGGAACTGAAGTTGCACTTGTAAGAATCTTGGTTCCCAAAGCTCGAGTAGTGTTTGGTGTCCCTGATCCTCATGGTAAATTGAAGAATGGAGAGTGTTACTTCAAACCAACTTTGCTGCACGCAGAGAGAAGCGAATTCGAGGCTGAAAAGGAAGTTTTTGTTGTGCATACACCTTGCTACGACCCTGGAGACATACATGTTTTCAAGCTATGCCGTGAAAAGCCATTGTACCAACGCTTTAATGATTGTTTAGTGCTTCCTCATGGTCATGCTATAGCAAATGCCAGACTCGATTTGAATAGAAACCAGCTCATTGTCTGCTGGGATGCAAGGCTCATCCCGACACTAAAGGTCAATCCCTGTTCGTACTTACCCACTTCAAGTGAAAGAGTGTATGATACTTGCAAATGGTTTAAGTGCCTTTCGTACTTTCGAAGAAGTCCCAAAAAAACAGCGAAAGAGCTACGGGAGGAACTGATCGACCACTTTGCCAGTTTCAAGGATGATTTGCCGAGTCGGATTGACCAGGTCTACCTAAATCTTGCCAGAAGAGTTTCAGGACTTTCGTCAACAGAGTGTGAACAGCTCAGCAGGATGTATTACCAAGCTACCAACTATAGCGTTGACGAAGAAGACTTCCTGAAAAGGCTTGAAAAAATTGAAGACCGAGAGGAAGGAGTTAGTGTCAGAGAACTGGTGAAATACTACGCTTTCCGTCCATTTCAAGTTGGTGGCCTGATGTTTGAAGATTTTAAGACAGCAGCTTCTCGTTTTTTCCAAGAAGCAAAACAAAATCACTTTTTGGATTGAGGTACCGCGCATGTTCCTTTGCTTTTGATGAAGGCAAGAACAACTTTAAATTTAGGCTTGGAAAATGAACAGCTAGTTAAAGGATATCTTACCTTTTGCGCAGATTTGCGGTTGAAGGTTCTTCTTGCCTTATTGCTCACGGAAATGGATCTCTATAACTTTGACATCTTTTTCTTAATTCGAATCACAGGCGAAATACTCTGTAGGAACGTTTCTTTAAAATTTCCTTAACGTCCTTTCGTTATCGCCTTCAGGTTCGTTATTCTATACCTTTACAATATATATGATATGCAATTTTTTCTCCTAAAAATGTATTTTTTTTTTTTTGCTGTGGCACAACCTGCAACAAGCCCAATGCCCTTAAAATTTGGAATATTCTCTCTGCAGATATTAATAACGAACAATCTTTAAATAGATTAAAGTCTTAAATAGTGTTGAATAGTTATTTAGATTACACTTTGAGTAAAGATGAATTTACTGGAATGTGCTACATGCGTTTTGGTCCCTCTTGAGTTGGTCGTCTTTAGTATTTTCTTGCCATATCTACGTTAGGTGATCCTTTGCGAGTGAATCAAGTCTAGAAATATTTTGCTGAAATCCAAAGTCGAATTAAAAGACACAAAGGGGGATATCACCTTGTTATAAATTGAAGCATGTAAAAGTAGTTAACAGTCAATAGGAGCAAGAGATAGAACTCAGTCAGTAGGAGTAAAAGTATGAGCTAATATAACAGACTTAATAAAGATTGTAGTTTGACTACGCCTGATTTTATTGCCGAACTGGAAGCAGAGTAAATTTTACCGGGACAAACCTAGAGTCCTGGTACCTTTCGCTGAGTGGGCGGTTCTACAATAGGTTTAAGTCTTTACGTCTGCTGTCAAAACCCATCTTTTTAAATCGTAATGTGTTTTAAATCGTAACTATTAGGACATTT
>BLFN01000719.1:4370896-4373396 GCA_014634225.1 Acropora yongei | reverse complement strand
GTCAGGTTCAACATTTTTCAAACAATCTTCAATCATTTACATATAATTAGAACAGTTATTCATATAAAATATAACTTACTAACTTTATTTCAAGGTACCGTAGAGAAAATAAAACAGTAAAGAAGCGTTCCTTGAAAAAGTAAAAAGTAAGTAAAGTAATATCCTTTATTTAAACACGATAGGTTTTAAAGCTCAGAGCTTGTGGGTTCGTGTACAAATCAAATTAATCAAATCAAATTTAATAAAATGCAGGTTTTTGAGGATAGGGGAAAACCGGAGTGCCCGGGGAAAAGGCTCTTAGAGCAGAGAAGAGAACCAACAAACTCAACCCACATTTGACACCAAAGCTAGAAATCGAACCTGGGCCACTTTGGTGGGAAGGGAGTGCTCTCACCACTACGCCACCACTGCACCATCACTGCTCTCCACCAGTGCTCTCCTTTGTGGCTTAATATCTACTTCAGATTTTAAACTTTCACAGTTGACTATTTATTAATATGTTCTGCCGGACAAAAAATAAAATACCCTTGAATGAGAAGTGAATATTGCCGCTGTCAAATGTTTCATTTTTCTAAATCCCAACACTTGCTAATTAACAGAATCAGCTTTCAGCCTTCAGATTTTAGCATCTGAAAGCTTTAGCATGTGAAAGCTTTAGCATTTCGCTTTCAGCTTCTATGATTCGTGGTTTCTTTATCAAAATAAAAACCTTAAAACACGGCTAATACTGACCCTAAAACACAACGAAAGCTTAACTCAAAACGAAAAACTTCTAAACGTAAACATTAAAAATCCGAGACCAAAAAGCCTGAGGCAGCAACTCAGATACAAAAAGACATACTAATCACATTCATTTAACATACTGGATCTTAAAAAGTTGCTCTTGGCGTTTCCAAGCTGTTTGTCGCAGCTTTGGACGCCGGTTGCCAATTAATTCTTAAAGCACTTGGCGGAAGAAGCAAAGTAAGTCAAGACAAAGAAACTGGAAGAAAATAGTGTTGGAAAGCCAAAACAAGTTAGAAATTGACAAACAAGACGCAATGAAGAAACTGATTGTTAGTCCTATTGTTTTGTTTTGGTATCTTCCTTTCGTAGAGTGTAAGACGAAGAACCATGCAGAATTCCTCCTTGGCGAAAATGAAGTTTCTCGCAGTTTCCAGTGTCATTGTAACGTTCTATTTGTTACCGGTGGTAGATTGTGCGTCTGTCAGCCTCTCAAGTAGCCAGATGTATCTTCAAGGAAATATTCAAGTCTACTATAATGAGCCTAGAGAAATTGTTTGGAACGGTTTGACCAATGGTAAATATTTTCGTTTTAAGAAGTCCCTTAGTTCTAGGGGTAACTTTGGTGTAAGAAACTATGATTTTTCTTGTCAGTTGTTTTGTTCGCTCGTTCTGGAGTTTGGTTATTGTTCAACGGTCTCTTGGCTTTTTTTTTTTTGCTTTCTTTGATTTACGTTATCTGTGAGTTTAACATAGGATTTCGTTCATTTCTGTCAACGCTAGCATATTGTCTTCTTAGCACATACATTCACCTTTCTCAAAAGGCTTAGTAGTTCACTTGAAGCTTTTTTGCACTGACGTGTCGAAACCTTTTGCAAGTTTTCTTATTGAGTGTGTTCTTGATCAAAACCCCACTCTTTCTCATCGCTCTCTGCTAATCCAAAGAACGAATTTTGCCTCTTTTTGCCCTATGCGCAGGTATTCGTGTCAATTTGACTGGCTAATTCGACATTAATTTTTAATAAGTATACCTGCTTGTTACAAAAGATATGTACCTTTATCTTCTTATGAATAAAGACAATTTTACTGAGCAGGTTCTTTGCTTCTTGAAGGACACCGATACCCGATGATCAACAGTGGCGACACCATAGCCTTACGCTCGTTCAATAGCTACTGGCTCTCCTGCACCTCGACCAGTTGTGGATACATTACTTGCCCTGGTACGGTGATAACTTCATCCAAATGGACCTCCTGTTCAGCCAACATGAGGTTTTTTATCCATGCCATGAATAAAATGGACGGTCAGCCAATCAACAGCGGCGATACAGTGTCGATCGTCTCCATATCCTATGGCTCTGAGTACCGCCTTCGATGTGATAGCTCTACGACCTATAAATGTCGCGTCATATCGTAAGTTTTTTTAAGAGAATAAATTGTCCACGATGCATGGGGAATTTTAATTTCATTGCACTTTCAAGTCGGTTTTTTTTTAACCATATCAGGGAAAACTTTGAGTTAGTGGGATGTAATATCCTGTGCGGCTTGCTTTCTTTCTTTGCAGTTTTCGAAGTATTAGCTAAGTCTGTTTATTTTTAGCGTTATTTACAACTTCTATGATTTCAAGAAAATGTCTTCTTTTTGTCAAACATTAAAAAAGTTAAAAATAGCTAAACAAGTCCCGATCTTAATCAATTCCTGGATAAAGTATTTTACACTGAAATGGTGCACTTGCAATTGTTCTGTTATTGAAGCCTGTCAAGATAAGGTTGGTAGAATG
>BLFN01000719.1:4363310-4365380 GCA_014634225.1 Acropora yongei | reverse complement strand
ATCCGTGGCCCTTGAGGGCGAAGGGTCTAATTGTTTTAGTATCACCCAACTAGTTGGACAGAAAAGGCAATAATAAAGCTAGCAAATGCGAGTTGAAGAAATAGTTTTTAGGGGAAAAAAACCAAAGAAAAACCGGCGAATTTCGCTACTCGATGACTATTACTATTAGACCCCTAGTAGCGTAGCCAATCAAAATGCAGGATTTGCATTAGTCCACTAGTTGGGTGATACGAATATGGGATAGCGATCATATTATCCACCTCAGAACATTAGTCACACTCAAACCAGTAACATAGGCGACGCCGGATTTGTCGTCGCAAATCAGAACTGAGACAGGGACGACAAACTTCACCCACCAACTGCTAGATGGCAAACTTTCAGGTTCAACGTTTTTCAAACAATCTTCAATCATTTAGAACACTTATTCATATAAAATATAACTTACTAGCTGTATTTCAAGGTAGTGTAGAGAAAACAAAACAGTAAAAAAGTGTTCCTTTTGTGGCTTAATATCTACTTCAGGTTTTGAACTTTCACAGTTGACTGTTCAGTAAGTTCTGCCGGACAAAAAATAAAATGCCCCTGAATGAGAAGTGAATATTGCCACTGTCAAATGTTTCATTTTTCTAAATCCCAACACTTGCTAATTAACGGAATCAGCTTTCGGATTTCAGCCTTCAGATTTCAGCATCTGAAAGCTTTAGAATTTCGCTTTCAGATTCTGCGATTCGCGGTTTCTTTATCACCAATCAAAATGTTGTGGAATGCATCCTACATTTTGGAATGTTTTTTTCGTTTCAAGTTCCTCGCTTTTCGGTATTTCGCTTTATATTATAATGACAATACGAACATTATTACGTAACGTAAAAAACGCAAGCTCGTCCCAAACGGACAAAACTGTATATTTATTGCACTTTGGCCCATCTAGACGAAAAAATAGAGGGACTAGCAATCGCCAATGGTCATCAGCTTACTTACAACAGGGTATGTACTGATAATTATATTAATACTGAACTTTAGCGCTTTCATGCATGTTACTCGGTTATTCCAAGCCACTATGCATGCAAAATTTGTTCAATCTATTCTAGAATTAAATGGTATCAGCACTTTGAAGAGTAGAAGAAAAACATTAAAAATTTGTCGGCAAGAGCTCTCCTCGTCGTCCACACAACTGCAAAGTAGGAAGCGATGACGACGGCGACGGCAAGAAAACGCCACTTAAACATAAAAACGGTCCAATTGTGACTATTTGCGATTTTCTCATTTTGTTCGCATTTTGGCAGAGTACGCTACAGACTTGCTCGGTGTGCGCGCCGCTAAATTAAATATAGAGAGAAATGTGGAAATTTTACGTTGTTGCTTTGCAGTGAACGGCACGAGCTTGTTCATAAGTGCGTGCCACACGTGCAGCACGCTTATTTTGGCCAATCAAATTCTTAATTTGTGGCGTTGTCGTTGCCGTTGCTGTCATCGATACGAAAGCTCCCTAATCATGAAGTCATTTTAGGTCGTGGCTAGCGCAAGAATGGCCTTGATGACATGGAAAAGAATGAAAAATGCACGTGCAAATCGTGCAAAACTACTGTTTTTCATTGTTTAATAAGCAAATTTGTGTTGTTGTTGTCGCCAAAGTCTTCGTGGTTGCTTAATCTCTCCGCCGAGTCCAGGCCGACGGGTTTTATTATAAGACAATACAAAATTGAAAGCCAAAACCTAATGCTTAATTTATGTAACACTACATCGGAGTGTACCGCAGAATGTACCAATTCAGCTTTTGTGACAGTATGCAATTAATATATGATATAATTGAGGCTAGAATAGCTAAGCCCGTGCACAAAATACAAACCTTACAACACGGCCTAAATACTGACCCTAAAACACAACGAAAGCTTAACTCAAAACGAAAAACTTCCAAAGGTAAAACATCAAAAAACCTGAAACAGCAACTCAAATACGAAAAGACATACTAATCACATTTATTTAACACACTGGATCTTAAAAAGTTGCTCTTGGCGTTTCTAAGCTGTTACCGCAGCTTTTGACGCCGGTTGCCAGTTAATTCCCAAAGCA
>BLFN01000719.1:4337763-4340088 GCA_014634225.1 Acropora yongei | reverse complement strand
AGAAACTGTTGCAACACAAACAGGAAGGCAGAAGTTACACTGCACTACTTTTGAAAAAGAAAAAAAAAAAACACTCGCTCACAACTTGGCGAGAATCATCATAAGAACCGTCATTTAACACCCAGCAGAGAGAGTACATTGCTCAATCACTTGCAATGGAAAAAGAAACGTGTAACCAGCGGCCCTCATCAAAGGTCTGCGGTCAGCCACCTCACGATCAACATGTAGTGAGAAAAACGAGAACACCCAATCATGAATAAAAAATAACCACACGTGACAGAGAGCGAATAGTTACCCAGCTCCATACTCGGTACCAGGCTCTATTCTTGCAACCCTAGAAACGAGGCTGGAGATCTTTTTGAAATTTAATGGTGAAAACATTCGTCATTGACAAAATTAGAAATTATGCTCCTTCGTCTTAAGCAATAGACCAATTAGCCAATCAAATGCAACTGCAAAAGTGCGATGAGTGAGAAGGGTTGTGTGGGGGAAAGAGAAGGGCAAACTTTTGTTATCCCGAGCCAAAAAATAACCAGCTGTAAAATCAAGAAAGAAAATAGCAAATACAAATTTGGGGAAATGCTTGTGTGATTCTAGGTCTTACTTAGATGCTTCCACCTAAAATAAGTTTGTAAAATCAATAACTGATCTGCGCTAAGAGTGGATCACGGAATAGTGTTCAGGTCATAGGAACACTCTTACCTAATCTATTCTTCGCTCCACTTTACTAAATGAATAATTATCCTGACGATTCAAACTTGCTTTCGAATAGGCCATTGCTAATAAGCTTTTGCCATTCTGATCCAGTAGGATATTCATATGCATCAAGAGATTCCTTTTTCATTTCAGCGCTGTATCCCGGGCTCTATACGAAAGGAGAAGAACTGTATAAGCTTAGGAGACCCAGTCAGCCTAACCCAAAATTAGAAGTAAACAAAGTAAGCCAGCTGTTGCCCCAAAATGTGCAAGACGCTATTCTAACCTAGTTCCCAGCACCTTCTCTCGCGATATCGGGAAACTGGTCAAATAGTTCGCGTAAATGTTGATTTTCCTTCGCAAAACATAAACTACTACTTGTCATTTTGCCTTCCTCCTCTTGATATTAAAGTATTGCTGAACGTCGTTAAACTATTCAACAAAGCAAGTAGCTCCTAAAGAAAACGTGACGCTGCGTGTCTTGCGATCTTTTACCGCGGACATGTCCTGACCTGCTCTTTGAAGCACGAATCTTGACAACAAAATACATTGGTGACGAGACGACAGTGTTAATGTTTATCGTCCCAAATGATTAGACAAATAATCTCACCATCGGAACTTTATATGCTCCTTTTTCTGTCACAGCTGGGTGAATGAAATGTTCATGAAGATGATCAGCAAATTCCGTTACTCTGAAGAAAAAAAGTAAGACAACTTACATAAAATATATTTGAAAAGAAACACAACGTGTTTTAACGACTGACATTCAAACTCATTGGGTGATAGAAGCCGCCGCTGTTGGGAGATCTTGAGCTTTTATGTGCGTCGTAGGCCAATGTTGGAAAGCGGGCTATTGTTGGGAAGTGTTAAGCGATGTTTGGCAATGAAAGGCGATATTGGAAGATCCTCTGAAATATTGGCCAACGACGACCGAGGGAGTTGCAATGCAGTTCGTAACACGTTGGCACAATAATTGCAAGCACTTAGTCTTTTGCAGAGCAAATTGCTCCGCTAATTGGCTAATTCGGGGGACTGCCAATAAAATCCAATAAAGGAAACACAAATCAGCTAAACAAGTCTCATCTAATTATAACCATGCTGGACCATGTTGGCCGATGTTGCAAAGGTGTTGCGCAGCATTGGGCGATGCTCGGCGATATGTTGGAATATATTGCAAGCCTCACCAAAACGGGCAGCGAGGTGTCAATTTTCTTTCTTTCTTTTTTCTTAAAACTCGTAGCATGAATAGATGGCAATAATATTTCTCCTCTCCCCTCTTCTTAGCTTCGCTTTTACTACCTCACCTGTTTTCTAATGATGCCGAGACGCAAATGTAATCAAAAATTGAAATGTGCTGAATGTATTCACATAAACCAACACCACCTCCATGAGGACAGACAGGCACTTGAGGAAAATGATAGAAAACCAGGAAAAAGTGTTAGTTGGTGGGTCTAAGAAAAGACAAGATTGAAGCAACTCATAGCACCATGTATGACAATTCAGAAAATGCTTGCTTGCTACATACGAAGTGCGTTGGAACCCCGGTACATTCTCGTAGCTTTTCCGGGCCCCATCGGTGGAAAACCTCGGGAACGAAGTTTACCCTTGCAGATCCATTAAAGGAAATTC
>BLFN01000719.1:4325263-4327763 GCA_014634225.1 Acropora yongei | reverse complement strand
TCCATTTCCCTTGCCTCATGCTTGAGTCTTTGCATCTTTTGGTTTTCAGTTCACTATATTTCAATGTCCTATAATCTGTTGAGAAAAAAAGGAAAAAAGTAGTTTGTCTGGTTGGGAAAATGTGACCAAAGAGAGGAGTGACTGTTCTTTTTGTTCTTTATTCTTGCTGAAGGCATTATCAAAGAAACATGCTTGTATTGAGGTACAAAGAGATCTTCATCTTATTCACGATTGCGAAAGCAAAAACAAGACCAAGAAAGGAAAGGTAGTAGTATTATTTTATTATTGATTAAAATTTATTGAATTTTAGTGAATGTTACAACAAATATTTAAGTGGTGCTTGTTATGTGTGCATGAGATCGAGACCCATGATTAGTTCCCTATGAGAACGTGTACTTGTAAGTTGACCCTGCTTTTCATCCTTCTGAGGTTGGTAAAGTGAGGGACAGCATGTTGGGGCAAAGTGATTGGAGTAGCCCCTCAAAAAGTGAGTTTGCGGTTGCATGAAGGAGCGAGTGTACTTTCGCTTTTTTTTCTGTAATTTAATCTTGCATCTGTAAGAGCCGTTTGAAATTCTGTTTGATTTTAATAATTCAACCTCCTGTAATGCATTTGAAATTATTATAGATGTTTAGTTATAGTCATCTCCTGTTGGTCCTCCAAAATGCCAAGTTAAGTGCAAAATCCACTGGGTAAATGTTAGAGTTTTGGTTGGTGTATAAGCCGAGGTCAATTTTTTGGAGTTATTCTGCAGACTTAAAGGTTGATTTATGTACCGGAAAATGCAGTAGACTACTCGCAGTCTAGACTGATTCCCATCATTTACCTTTAGAAGAAGTTTAAAAGCTGAATCAGTTAGGTTTTTACAAAGTGTTGTTGTTGATTATATTTTTAGTCTTTCTTGAAGCCAACCATACGGTATGAGCTTAGGCATGGTGACATGCTGACTTTTGGTGATGTGAAATGCCAGTTCTTGGTGGAAGCAGATAAAGAAGAGGTAAGTAAGATGACACTCAACCAGTGGCATTGACATAATTATAAAGATCCATAGTGAAGGTCATTATTAAAGAATGAAGTCAATTGAAATAAGAAGAGGGGGAGTGCAAGATTACATATGTGTAACAATGGAAAGTGAGTAGAAGTGATTGGGATATTACAGTAATTAAAGAGAGAGAATGTTATTTTAATGGGGTATGACAAATGCAAAGGGGGAAAATGAAGGGATGAAAGTTGAAACGTTGTACTGAGGGACTTCAAACTTGGAGAAAGAAATGGGGTTGTTACTTTGAAAAAAGAAGACAATGTGAAGTTAAGGAAAGAAGTGGATGGGAACTGAGAGATTTGACTGATTGGAACTGAGAAATGAGTTGAGAAACGAGAAACAATAAGAGTGGGAGAGAGAGAGAGAGAGAAAGAAAACTGGGAAAGAAGATGATGGGAAAGGGAAACACTGGAAATGAGAGGAATCTGAAGGAGTTGAAAAGAGTTATAATAGTGGGAAAAGAGGAAGAAGTAGCTCTAGAGGAAAGTGGAGTAAAAATTGGATGAGGACATAGAGAAAGGAAAATTGTTTGCCTTATGCTCAAGCAAGCTCAACTCATGTACAAGTCATGCCATATCGATTTCCCAAGATACCATTTTTTGATGTCACAGACAACCCACCTTACCATAACACTATGTCTAACATGAAGTTGGGCAATGATTTATTACAGGATGACAATGATGAAACTGGTTCTGAAACAGGTTCAGAGTCTGTACTACCAGAAGTGAACAAAGAAGAAGAACAAAATAGTGATGAGGCACCATCTGCAGTGATAGAAAACGTAACAGAAATTCCCAGTGAAGAAGTCGAAGCTCGTCAACCATCTGGATTATCCAAGGTTTACCTCTGAATCTTTTTAAAGCAAGAAAATGTGGTAACCAAATATATAAAGTAAAGAATATTATTTTAAATTCTTCAGGAAGAAGAAGAAGAGGCATATGCCGCAGACACAGATTATGAGACAGATGAGGAGAAGCCTCTTGCCACTGCCCCTATTGTTCCTGTTGTGTACAGCTCTGAAGAGGAATGTGAGACACCAGCAAGGTATAAGATTGCAAGTAAGTTTTGGAAAATTGCCATAAGTCTTTACAGTACCAATAACTCTCTTCTAAAAAATTTAAAATCCTGTCACCTTCTTGGATGACAAAGAAGGTAAAATGAAATACTGTAGTATTAAAGGTAACTTAATTTAAAAAACGTTACTGTACAGGTCAAGCTTCATGCTGATGTTGTATGGCTGTGAAAGACAATACAAAGAATTAGCAATTATTGGACAAGGTTGAGCAAAATACAGGGGTTTGTCACTGGCGAGCAGATCAATTATTTGCCGAAGCCGAAGGCTAAGGCATATAACTGATCTGCGAGACACTGACAAATCGCGATGTTTTGCGATAACCAAGTTCAATAAGTGTTTTATCATTTGATCACCATTCTTTTGATCAACTAAATGATTGTGTC
>BLFN01000719.1:4286358-4288858 GCA_014634225.1 Acropora yongei | reverse complement strand
AACCCATTTGAATTGCAACCAGCTCCAGAAAAAAGTGATTGCTTGTGCTTTTAAACGAAGGGTTTAGTTACTAAAGAAACTTGCGGTCAAATTACCCACATCCGTAAAAAGATTACAAGACCGATGTTTGGAGCATTAGTCCTTCAAGGCAACGGGTTAGCGCTCGAACATTCATCTTGGATTTCATCCGAGCGTTATCAACTTTCTTGATACCAAATTTTCATGCTTTTTCGATAGCACGCAATAACTTTAACCAATACACAAGCCAATTTCTGAAAACGCTGATCTCTGCGAACTGGCATTAGCCGTTGTGATCTAGTGCTCTCACACGCTTGCATATGTATTTTGTTGTTAGCTTTGTCGTTTTCTTTGCAAATTTTAGAATTCTGAGTGTCTGCTTGCACTTTCAGGAATTTGTCTCGAAACTGCTGACATTCAACACTGAGTGACAGCAAGATGTTGTCACACGTCCCTTTTGTGAAATGTATAGCCATGCAAATAAGTGAAATTGGCTACAGGAGAATCTCTGTTCGCGGCATTCGCTTATCGTTTGACCAGTCTCCATAGAGGACACTGATTATCGAAAGTATATCGCAAAACCAGTTAAATTTGAATATTTAGCTCAATGTACGTGGTAATCTTTGGTGTAATTGTGGTGGTAATTGTAAGCGTTTAAGGAGATTGTGCTGCGCGTTACGTTCTTGCCACCCGATAATTTGTTAGTTTTTTTCAAGGCCAATATGTCGCGAATTTTTAAATTGTAAGGGTTTAAAAACAGGGCGTCGTTTTAGATCATAACTTTCCTTAAATTTTCAAGTCAATCTGATTGTTTTCATTTCTTTCAGTGGTTTGTTTTTCCTTGTTGAATGCGCTCCGACTGTATGACCTCAGAAAGGGAAAAATGTAAGAAACTTTGGAATTGTGTGGTTTCTTCCTGAATATTTTCAAGAGCGTCTTCTCTTCCACAGCAGTTCAAATTTGGGCATTTCACGTGGTTGTTTCATAGAGGGAGTCAAAAAATGTATCACGTTCAGGTCGTGCAGAAATAATTGTTTATGCTCATTAAATATGAAAATTTGTCAAGTCCTCGCCACCGTCACTATTGCGTAAGCTCTTCAATTTTCATCTGAGCTCAAATAATTCACGAGGCAGTTAACTCAGCTGTTTCCTCACGTGTACGGGCAAAGCAAGTGAGTAAAACAACCATTTTTATATTTTCCTCTTCAGCCTTGTGAGGTGATGTCTCACACAAACTTGCCCAAACATGTGAGGGCACAGCTGAACTATGATAATATCTCTTTGTGAGGCATCTTGTTCAGCTCTATCCTCACGTTTAAAGCAACTGGTTATTTTCGTGCTCGTAGAGTAATAAATGTGAGTAATTAACTAAGTAATCGTGCGGTTGCATACTTGAGCATATTCTGTGCCGTACACCGCCATTTTTTTTTTCAATCATTTTATGACGACACCGCGAGTCTGCATTGGCTGCAAGATTAATTTCCCTCATTGAACCAGTCTTAAAATTGATTTGTACCGCTAGTGTTTTCGCTGTCGCAGTCTTTTTTTAAACCACCTACTAGCATATTTCAAGATGCCAAACATCGTTCTTCCCAGTCCCCACTTTCCAAAATTCATTTTTAACAAAAACGTCATTCTCATTTGTTCTTTTGTCCCATTTAAATCTGATCACGTCGTTTTCATTTTCACAAGCTCACCAGAAAAGCAACGTTGGCGCCCTGACTTGTCATCACCAAAAGAAGCTTCAATTTTTTTAGGAAATGAGTATCCAAATTTGATGTTTTTTGTGTTGTCTTTGTCAGTCTTTCGTCGTCGACTTCTGTTTAAGCTGTATCCTTGTGAGGATGGTACTGAGACAGATTCAGATGCGAGTGACCAAGAAGAAATGTCAGTTAAGACTACGGAATGTAACGTGTACATGAACGTGTCTTTTGAGGGAAGGAACCGAATGCTAAGCGAAGAGAAAGGTAGTTTGCCGAACACGACGTTCCATGTTCACGCGATAAAACTTTATCACAATGGCGACCAATGTTCACGCGACATTAAGGTTATCACAAATGTTTCCTTTACCGAGTTGTCAGTAAAGATGGGTGCGTTGGGATTTTCTTTTTACGGTTTCGGTCATTTTTTAGATCGTTTTTTCGGGTTTTGTGCCAAAAAACTTTGGTTTTTCGGTTTTTCGATTTTGGTGTCTGCTGTTATTTGCGGTTTCTGTGCTATTTCGCGCACGGTTTCCGGCTTCCGGCAAAAATGAGATCGGGTTTTCGTATTTAGGCCCTCCACCAGCCCAGACTACGGATTTAGTTGTCGACAGCTAAAAGTTATCGACAGCGAAAAAACGTAGTCTGTGACGCAAGTTGTGGACAACTAAACCCCAAATTATTAGTTGTCGACGGCCTCATTTTTTGGCGTTTTTCTAGTGTGTGAAAACTTTTGTTTTAGTTGTCGACTACTTTCGGATCGCCGCGCTAAGGTATTGACC
>BLFN01000719.1:4276358-4278858 GCA_014634225.1 Acropora yongei | reverse complement strand
CGTGGCACATTTGATTTTAAAAGAGACAGCCCAAAATTAAACAAGAACTCAAAATGACCATGAGCCAATAAAAATTATACTGTTCAACACATCCCAATGAAAAAGGCTCTCAGTCAATGAGCATTTATATCATCCAAGAGCTGCAGCATTTTCTTTAAAAGTAGCCGGAGTTTTGTGAAAAGTAGACAGTTGTGGGTCCATCTCCTTGACATATTTAGACTCGTAAAGCAATGAAAGTAGCCAGCAAAACCTGGCAGAGAAGCCAGCAAACTTCGCCGGCTGCCAGCTCTTATATACAACCCTGGAGATGTGCGTCATCCTCCTTTCATAGACTACAATAACATGCAAAATGTTTGGCATTACTTAACCAGTATTTTGCTCTGTTCTCTTGCAGATGACACTGTTTGACCCAAAACAACATTTAGCATATACCAGGGGTTAGGGGCTTTTCCCATGCTGACTTGGTTTGTTTCAAATTTTTGGTTGACTTTTACAGTTGGTTCCCAAAAGGTTCTTATAAAGTAAGAAGTAGCCCGTAGTCAGCAATATAATATTTTTTCTGAGGCATTCTGATATTAAATTGATTGCTGAAGGGTGGACGGTTGAATGCTCACACATAATTTTGTATTAAATATTAAGTTAATAAAGGTGTCAAATTTTCACCTTAGGAAGATAATGAAAAGCCCTTAGCCTTTCTTCTGATGAAGTGTCGGGCGTTTACTCTGATTGAGGGCCAATGCTTGTAATGTCAGCTTCATTAACTTTTTACAATGGAAATTTGACCCTTTTTAACATGTTCAATACCAAATTTTCATGTTCAACTTCACAAGCAATGCATTATCACTTTTTCTTTAAAAACTATATCTTTCATATTTTATAAAATAGTTGATGAATAAATATTAGTTAATAATAGTAATTATTATTGATGTAACCTGAAGGCTGTTGGTGAGGCTCTGTTAAAGGGAATTTAATAGCTGCTAATGATTAATGTTTAAGCCAATCATCTGACATTTCTAGACAGAGTAAAATCTATAAGCATCAGTGGTGCTTATGGGGGTGAAAGGGTTAAGATATGTCCTGGATTACACTCAATTAGATGTATGCTGATTTGAAGAAGAGTACCCTTAGAGTTCATGTTAAGTTCTAGCAAAAAATATAAACAATATAAGTCATAAAGTGTTCTCCTGACTCTATGCAAAGATGCAACAGTAACCCCAAACCTAACCAACAAGAAAAGCTAACTTGAGTGCCAATCCAATGTTACGCTGATTTACCCTTAACACTTCCATACATCTAATTACATGATTTTCATTATGTAGATTAGCCAATGGTACCATTAAAATGGTGAAAGTGAAAATTATGATTCACCCAATAAAACTACTAATTAAATGGGAGGCTGCTTATTTTCAGAAATGAGCAAAAATGAGATGCACATTCATTTATATAATTTTATTTCAATAAATGTCTCAGCTGGCTTGTTTGTCAATTTTGGAATTTGTGGACGTATCTAAAATACCTGGCTAGGAAGTACCACCTTTCATTGTGAGAAGTATGTACATATGGCAAAAATAGCACAAACAACAAGTTTAAGTAAGAATTTGTATTTTTCTTTGTGTGTGTGTGTGTTCTTTTTTTAACATCAATAATAATAATATTGTTCCAATAATTTTCTTTTGAAATGCTTTTAATGCACACTTTCAGGTATTTCATTGTGCAGAAACTGGTCTTCAAATAAATAATTATTGTATTTAAAAATATGAAATTAATTTTGGTTTTATCTAACAAGTTAATAAAGGTTGAAATACCACCTTGAAAGATTTGGAAAGCTCATGTTTCGAGTGTTAACTCTTCATCAATTCACTCTGAGTATGGGCTAATGCTTAAAACATCAGCTTTCCAATTCTTTGTTGGCGGCAATTCAACCTGAGTCGTCTGATTGACCAAGTTTTCATGTTTCACTCTCCTACCAAAGCAGCTCCACAGTTTCTTTAGAAACTAGAAATTTGTATTTAAAAATAGCTTTGTACCTTAAATTAACAGGAACACAGAAGTTGTTAGTGGTTTTTGCATGTGCTGTTTTACTAGCTCAGGGATTGTTAGCCAATAATTATTGGTATTCAAAGCAGCCAATCTGAAACAAAATAACTTCCTTCAATGATAATTGTTGTGGCAAGCAAGTTTTTGGTTTGCAAGTTTTAAACTTTTGTAGTATATAATTATATTAACCAAAGTAATTATCATGATTAATTTCATCAACCTGTTAAAATGTATTGGTGTTATGAGATATCACTTGCTACTTGTATAGTTGTGTAGTTTTGCTGCCAGAATAATTTTTCCCTAGTAATATGAGAAAATGGATACAAACAGAGAAAGAGCCTCAGTGTGAAGGATCAGCATTCACAGTTTCATTCTACCTAAATTGTATTTGACAGCCATACTGTTGAGTATACTCACTGCACATCTCCACCTTAATGAAACTTCCTATTTTTCGCTTTTTTCT
>BLFN01000719.1:4213964-4216464 GCA_014634225.1 Acropora yongei | reverse complement strand
ATGTTGAAAACAAAAATAAATTGTTCACGTGTTATTTGGGCCTCAGGCTTTAAAGGTGGAAGTGGGGTCAAAGATCTGGTCCTGTCGTGGCTGGCTTGTTTATTTGGGACAAGAAACTTCCCTACCATGCATTTTGTCTCTCTCTACCCATGGGCTAGTTGTTCAAAGAATGGAGGTAGCACTAACCACTGGATAAATCAGCATCCACTGGATCACTCAATAGGCTTTGGTGGTAATTTTTAGTCCAGTGGATTGTGATTTATCTACTGTGTAGTTTCACTCCATCTAACCTTTTAGCACCTGGGGCAAGGGGCCTTAACATTTTCTAACTTTTATCCTATTCCTCTTGTTATTCTACTACCTGAGAAATTTCTACGATTTGATTGGCTGAGAGCGGAGGTATTTCAGCTAAATTTCAAATACGTACATGTGAAAATTGCAGTTACTATGGAAACCAACATCACGAAATGATCTTGTTTCCCGAGTTGCAAAAAAAATGGGTGAAAGATTTCCAGATTTTGAAATCCAGGAGATTCAAACTAAAAGAAAATTCAGAAGATCGAAAGACTAGGAATAGTATATTGAGCTGGCTCAATGTCTGGACAAGCTGGGCTGAAAACGAGAACTTTTTAACCAATAAAAATATTTGTGAAGTGATATATGAAATGTTTCATATATTGAACTGCAGATGATCATAGCTTACTTAATAATAGTATTATTTGCCTGCCTACGAAGTGAAACAACTCAAGGAAAATAAACAGATGGTGTTACATGACTGAATTTATCAGGTTGTGGTATGAACAAGTAATAGCATGATTTGTAAGTGATATTTGGCATAAATACCACTCATGATATTTCAAAATTGTCCCAAGTTTCACTTGCCTAAAAGCTAAGAAATTAGTTTGAAATATCACTTGTGGTATTTATACCAAATGTCACTACAAATCATGCTATTACTTACCGGGTATACAAATATTTTATTTTCTCCCCTTTGTTTGTTTGTTCAATAGCTTGACACCTACATGGATGAAACGTTCATTAGCAGTGCATTTGCCGCAATGGGTGAGGCAGTTGTGTCTGTAAAGATGATAAAAAACAGGACCACTGGGTAATATAATTTACCACTTTCTCTATCAATAAGAGTAACTATAATAATTATTGGTTCAACTTTGAGTTCAGTTGATATTGATTTCTCAACTCTGACTTGGGTTTGCAATGACAGTCCAGACTTTAGCAGGATTTGAATCTATGATCTGTGCAAGTTTTCTATGCAGTACCGTCAAACCATCCTGGAAGGCAAACACTAAAATTTGGCATCAAACAAGTTGATGAGAGACAAAGATGTTGATATATAAACTTGTTTGATATCAAATTTTAGTGTTTCACTTCCTACCGATGTAGCATCACAGTTTCTTTAGAACCTGACCTTTCAGTCCAGGAGGTGGTCATAAATGTGTGTTCAGTTTTGAATCCTGTGTGGTAGCCCTTAGTGATTGATAATAAACATGTACATAAAATTGATTTTCACTTTTACATATGTTAAAGTAAATGTGTGTAATTGAAACTCTAAGCTACTTTTCAGTACATTTAGTGAAGGCATGGTGGTGTAGTGGAGGGGCTTCAGATCTGGCCCTGTCTTTATGTTGTTTCCTAATGGGCAGGAAGCCTTGCTACATGCCAACTCTCTCCTCCTAGGTGGATGAATAGGTACCACCAAAATACAGCTAGGGAGTAACCCTGCATTGGACTAGCATCCCGTCCAGGGGCAGTAAAAATAACTCACAGTTGTTTCATGCTATGCAAACTGGGATAAGCTCTGATTGTTTGAATCAGTGCCTTGGGTGTTTGTTGTTTACCTTTATTATATGGAGTATGGGAGAAAACTATTACTTAGCTGTCTAATGGATATTTGAACTTCTGTACATCATTCTCATCTCTAACCAGGTCTCCTGCTGGATATTGCTTCGTGGATTTTGGTGATTACACAGTGTCACAGAAGGTCATGGCTAAACTCAATGGCTTGCCGATACCTGGAAGCAATCCTGTAAGTACACATGATTTTTAAACGATCTTAGCACTGCACCATGATGATGGTCATAAAAGAAAAAATACTGAAAATGCTTTGAATCTAAGAGTAACATAACTTGGAACCTGATCACTCAGGTGTATGAGTACAAGGTGGAATGGTTGTTGATGATTGAGGTTTCAACTACAGTAGACTGGGCTCCCTGTGTGTTCTCTTCGTGTTGGGTTTCCTGTGTCTTGAGTTCTGGGCCCAGTTGTTCAAAGCCCGATTAAGCTAATCCTGGATTAGTGGAAATTTTAGTTGTTGTTAATTTTGTTTAACCGTTTAAGGAGAATGTTTCACAAGATTAAGGTGTAAGGATAAGAAGTTTGCAATTTATAACCTCATTGGGCCACAATTTTGTGGCAAGTCCTCCTCTAGCAACCTAGGATTAGCTTAATCGGGCTTTGAACAACTGGCCCCTGGAGAATAAAT
>BLFN01000719.1:4138516-4141016 GCA_014634225.1 Acropora yongei | reverse complement strand
TTTCATTTGTATTTTTTTTTCGCTTATTTACAGTTAGTGACATGATCTGTCAATCAAAAAAAAAATTGACAGCTCGCTTCGCACGTGGTCCGGGTACTCATGGAATAACTTCTAACAGCTGTCAGCGATCTTTTTTGTTTTTTCGACTGATCGAAAAGATTTAAGTGCGTGAAAATTTCAGACAAAATTAAGAGGAATTTAACAACCTTCAAGTGGTTGATAGAGGTAATTTATGGAGTTAAGCTTTTAAGAAAACGCCAAAACACAGGCTTGCTATCGACAAAGTTACTGATCGTAAATACAAAACTTGAAAAATGATTTTGCAATTACAGGCAGCTCGAATTTGTGTTATGGAAAACAGCCACGATTTTTCAGCAGACTTTGACCTGCTGTGTACGGAAAACAGAGAGTTTCTGTACGAGAGAAGTGAAGGAGCGCTGCAGACTAATGTCAATCCAAATTTAGTCTGGCAAGTCGACAAACCGCTCGAGTATGATAAATTAGCAGATACGGAGAGGCAGACAGCAACTTGGAAAGAGGTCAAGGGCCCTCCGACCAAAAAACGGAAGAGGAATTCAGCAAAGGACAAATTACGGACCGAAGCAGAGCAGAACGCCTACAAGAAGCTAAAACAGATTGTACCATCACTGCGAGAGTCCAAACGAGTGACAAAACTAGAAACCATTCGCCAAGCTTGCTTGTACATCGAGAAATTACAAGAAACACTTACAGGTATCAGAAGTTAGTGTGAACTTTGAGAGTATTTAAAACTCAATGAGTGGTTTGTTTGTTTTTTTTTCTTTTCATTATACAAACAAATTGAATTAGCAGTTATGTACTTGTTGTCATTGTGAAATGAAAGTATACCCTGTCAAAGCAGTTACGTTCGTTTATAAAGTGACGACCATTCATTTGAAGATGTTTGAAGTGCTTGTTTTGAAGCTTGCAAATTCCACATGTCAAATCTTTAGGAATTTTGTCCCCCGCAATGCACCAATTAAAACTTTTTTGTTGTTGAGACATTTGGACGGCTAAAACAATTTCGCCGAGAACGGAAAAACGGCTTCATGTCACATGCCAGTGCGAAGAATTGTACGAATGAGCTGAAGATATTTTCAAATGTTTACAGTACACGTGACAACAGACAAATCTTCTTTTCACTATCTATCAGTTTAAATACGTAATACAGTTTTGGGCACCCCAAATACGATTTTCACCCCTAAAACGTATTGAATTTTAATAGTTTCTAAAATCAATTGACTCATCAACTGCTAGGGTAAATTTATGTTATTTAGCGAGATGGAAATTTTCATATTCCGACCTTGTTTTGGAAAATGAGTACACTGGCCTGAATCTTTTTAGCTTTTAATCCACAAAATTAGTTCTCACGTTTCTTTTATCCATTCTTCTCAGAAAACTCAAACCTTGATTGGTGAATTCATGTATGACTAATTTGTTAAAAACAACAACTGAGCTTATGTTATTACTTTGAAAATTCTGTCATAGGTATAATGGTTCATCCAAACATCATCATCCAAAATATCGTTTAGATTCCCTTTTCTTTTCTTTTTTTTTCTGTTTGGCTTTTTTTGTTTGCTAGGCTTTGGCCTTTCTTTTCTGCCGTTGACAATAGCTAATTGGGTGCGAAGAAGAGGCGCGTTTGCTAATTAAGTCATGGTGTATTTACATTGAAAATTTTGTCATCAAGTATAATGGTTCATCCAAATACCGTTTAGATTCCCTTTTCTTTTCTTTTCTTTTTTTTTTTGTCTGTTTGGATTTTTTTGTTTGCTAGGCTTTGGCCTTTCTTTTCTGCTGTTGACAATAGTTAAGTGGGTGCGAAGAGGAGGCGCGTTTGCTAATTAAGTCATGGTGTATTTACAAGTGAAAAAAAAAAAAACAATAAACAAACAAAAAGAAAATAGGCCCGTTTGGCAGCGTGCAGCTGGCTTTGTATGTGAAATTCTTCTAAATCGTCAGTCGCGTACCATTCTGTTGAGGACAGTTACTGTTACTTCATTCACTCACAACTGATCGTTATAATAAGAAAAATAATAACCTTAACATAGTACTGAAAACAATTATCGCGCAACAAAGAAAAAGTTGAGGTACGGTAAGAGGAAAAACACGCTCTCATACTACAAGGAAAAGACTGTCGGGACACGAACAAATAAATGCCCTTCAAACAAAAAGGTTAGTCGGGTATGAGGTAAATTGCACGGGGTTGTAGTTAGTTACTTGGGGAAAACGGCTGCAGGCAACTTAAGGAACTACAACAGCAACGGCAACGAAATCACCACCTAGCAAGATTTAACAAGTAAAAAAAATCATTTGACGTGCACCCCGAAAGTGCCGTTTTCAGGGCTCGTTGTTGTCACATGCACGCTCTGAGTGCCTATTTTCTCAAACCGAATTGGTTCGAACTACTCTTCGCCTTCTCTCGTGAAACAGAAGGTTTATCTATAATTGTTGGTTCCGCCTTGTTACCCTGTTTAGAGTG
>BLFN01000719.1:4003405-4005905 GCA_014634225.1 Acropora yongei | reverse complement strand
ATTAATCATATGCTTGTGAAGATTTTAACTATATTTCGTACCAATGGCTTTAGCATTGAATCACCAGTTTATTGCACTAGTGCACATAAGCGGCTAAATATGAATTGGTTATGGGTATATACGTCGATCGGAGTCACCAGGTGTGTTTTACACAAATGATCTCATATAACGTCATCGCAAATAACGCCAAATAACGTCGACACAAATGACGCCATGTATATTTTGCTTATCTATCACCACTTCCCTATCAGTTCTCTATATTTGAAAACTGAGGGGTTGATATCCCTGTAACAAGCACGACTGATCTTTTACTCGTGACCAGGAGTTACACGTTCATAGAAGCTCTACAAAGGCCTTGCAGTGCTTTATGTGTTCATCAAAACTCCAACAAAATACCTCAGAACATGCCCAGTAACACTGCATGTATTGTCGGAAACTTGTAAACGATGTTAAAGGAAAAGGTTGATGAGGTTACCGAAGAATAGAGATTCAAAAATCAATTGATCGCGATAGATACAGAAGGAGAGCCATTTACATGGGAAACAAACAGTCATTATATTACATTCTTAAAGTGCCCTTTGTTAGGACGTTAAATAGATGGCGGAGAGAACTGTCACGCGTCGCGCAAGGTAAGGTCACGATTGTCTCTGCACCTGCATTTATCGTGGATTGATCACCAACTTTCCTCTTTTCAGTCGAAAGGAGGCATAAAAGTTCAACTTTATGCACGGGTTCCGTGTTAAAGTGGCAAAGAAGCTTTTCCGGGGTCTTGCCATAGAAGCTTGACAAAAAGCACATTTCTAAATATGCATTTTTGTGGCAATTGGTCAAAGAACATGTTGGACGAGCTCTCAAATACTGGGTCGATGAAATCGGGTCTCTCCGACATAACCTTAGCGAAAACTTGCAAGAAATGCTCAAAGTTGTGACGGTCTTTATTGAATGCCTCGATGGACTCCATGCATTTTTCTTTTGTATACTACCTTACGAGAAGCTTACGGCTTTTCCAGAGAGAAGATGGACAAAATAGTTGCATGTGTTTTTGCAAATCATGTTGGAAAATGCCTGAATGAACTGATGAACTTGGTATCGTTCTAAACTTGTATGCTCTGGTAGCGACTGGTTTTTAAAGGATCGAAGAACTCTCGTTGGTTGTGCCTCAGAATTAGTAATTTGAATAATATTAATATTATATAATTATATTGTAATTATAATATTATATTATATAATATTAATATTTGATCCTGCTGCGAGCACAGCCTCGGCAGCATCTGAGTCGAACGAACCTGCGAACACCGAGAAAAAAGCGAGAGCCCTTTGCTCCTCAGGCTTCAGCAAATCAAACGAAGTCTGAATTGCACCATGATCGTGTCACGGATGATATAGCGCTTCTCAAGGGTAGAACGAAAAACTATGATGTACAGGCTTTATATGAAGCTATAATTGCCGGCTTGATATCATACATATTGTTCAGCCGTCTTGCATTTTTGAGGGGCAGACGAGGAAAAAATCTTAACCGTGACAAGAAAGCCACCGCAATGCATGAAAAATCACTCAACTACTAACAGTTGCTTGATAGGATTAAAACAAAAAAAATCAAAACAACTTGTTCTCCATACATGAATAATAACCCCAAGACATGCATCAGTACCTGGTAGGATGGAAGGTTTCTGACATCATCAGTGGTTCTAATCTCTTTTTATCAAAATGTATGTACGATAGAAAAAAACATATCTTTATTTAGATAGCCATCTTCAGACTCGCTTGAAAAAGTGACTCTGCTTTGTAAAGCTTCTTAGACACTTGTTCTCAAAAACTCGAGGAAAATCTCTGAAGCGAGCTCTCGCCAATTCCGCATGCGTTTGCTCCGGCAAAAATTTTAATCGAGATTAAATGCAGTCTAAAGGAGATGGTTGGTGCATCTTTGTGACGAAATATAAAATTAAAACTTCAATTGATCGCGATGGATAAAAGAGGAAGGCCACCAATATAGGAAACAAACAGTCATTACACTGCATTATTTATACGTTCGCTGTGTTAGGACGAGACAAAGATGGCGGAAACATGCACAGTTTAGCAACAGTCACGTGTCACGCAAGGTAATGTCATGATTCTTTATCGTGGATAGTCAGACGGATAGCGGCTAATAAAATCATAGATTTCGTGCTTGTTTCCAAGCTCACCTATTGATAGTCCAAGCCTCTTACTCATTTCCAACGCATTTGTCATGATCGTTTTCGCTTCCTCTACACTTCCGCAACATTCACGAAGAAGAGCCCGTTGCGTTTCGATCATTACCTTCCACCTGTGATCCTCTTCCAATTCGACTTCAGCTATTTGCTTTGCTTTGTCTAGGATTCCAACTGCATCTTCGAGGTTTCCTTTCCGTCGTTGACACACGGCATAGTTTTTCAGAGTCAATATGCTCTCTTTGTTCCCACCCATGCCACATTTTTCCATGATGGCTAAAGCGTTTTTGTAATGAAAAATAGCACTGTTG
>BLFN01000719.1:3902588-3905088 GCA_014634225.1 Acropora yongei | reverse complement strand
ATGCAGCATTCTACAATGCAGAGCTCTTACTGGATTTTTCAGTATTCCTTCCTGTAGACAAAGTATTGATTCATTTACAAATCTTGATGCTAATCTCATCTGTATCTCTTCAGGGTCATGACTGCAAGAAAAAGGAGGAATACAGAAAAGAAAAGAATTATGAAAGAAACACAACAACTAACTGAATTCTAAGCATCAACCTTACATGACCTACCTCCCTCTCTTGGAAACTGCAAATTCTTTAAGCAGTTTTTCTACTTCACCATTGACCTGAATGAAATGCCAGAAAATAGAAGGTGAGAAACTAAAAAAAAAATTGAATGAGACTATTCAGCCACAACTGAAAGAATCAAATACCAAAAATATAACAAGAGCTGGCACAGAAACAGTGTTTTGCAAGTGTGTTTAAGACTGTCACAGTGTTCCACAGCAAGGAATTGAGCCGATATTGTTGCAATGATGATGTCTGTCTTTGTCAATACCACATAGATGATAATGATGATGTCCCAAAAAGGGCTTGCAAATAAAGAGGGTCATCTAAAATGGTGATGTGTCAAGAAAAAATGCTGTAAAATTGACTGGCTGGATAACAGGTTCAAAGATATGTACTATTATAGCAATCACTCTCACATTCTCTATGGGTTTGGATAAATGCATTACGTCTGATATACAGATGGAACTCACTTCTCGCTTGCTGCTCTTTCCACTGTAGATAAAAAAGCCCTTTCCAGATTTTCTCCCTGAAATTGATTTTAAATCAAAATCAACCAAACACAAACAAACTAATCTGTGCCAATAGTATGCTAGCTTACATGTAAGCTTATAGAGACTTGACATGAATGTCAAAAAACTTCATGCCTAAAAAAATATGTCTTACCATAAAATAATATTAGCCATCTTGATATTTTGTCACATTCAGACCAGTAAAAAATTGTGTTTAACGTACAAAATGCAAATATTTTGTTTACAGTAGAAATGCAATAACTATCGTATCGTATCAGAGGTACTACATCAACAACAAGCTACAAATTTATCCTTATGCAGCCAGGCACAGTGATGAACTCTCAAATGGCAAAGGACAACTAGTCAGCCATTTACAATTATTATTAAAGCATATAGTTCAGTTGTATTTGAGATCCCCGATAAGGATAACTACAAGTGGTCACACCAGTTTAAAATTCAAGGGAAAACCTTGTGCAAGTCTGACTCCATAATCATGGGGACCATGTACATCACAATGTGAACCATGCATTAAACATGTCATATTTATGAAGCTGCTCTGTAATTATCTTACCTAAATGTCCACCATCAACCATAGCTTTCAATAGTTCTGGGTTGCCACCACCGAATCTTTAAAGTAAGAGAAATACAGTGCTGCTGTCAGATAAATCAAAGATGATCAACTTTGGGACAAATCATTGCTCTTTGCTTGTGCATCACTGCTGAAAAAATGTTTTCTGTTCATTTTGTTGATCAACTATTTCAACCAAAGCATCCTTTGCAACTAACGAATGAAGGGTTTACTGTCTAAAGAAACTGGGATGTTGAATCAGAGGAAAAGCAAAACCTTTTCAACTGACAGAATGACTATAGTTGCTCACAAACATTAATGTTTGCTGGTAAATTAAGGGAAGTATTATTATGCCTACTGGTTCTTGATGATGTTATGTTAACTACCTGTAATGTCTTCATACCAACCTTTCACCAAATGCTTTGTGGAGATCTTCTGCTACGTGTGCTGCTACATCAATGCCAACCTATTGGCAAATAAATCATCAAAACAAACCCATCAGTCATGTCGTCAAACCTAAATTTTCTTAAGCAGGCAAAGGCTGTGACTTGAGAGCTTAATACTGTTACAGAGATATTTCGGAGATTTGATTGGTTTATAGCGTCACTATATTTCCACGTAATAGTGGTATAACCGCAAAAATCAATGGTATAACAAGGTTGCCTTGTTATACCACCGCTGCAGTGACCGCAAAAACCGTGATTTGTAAATTACTCTCATTGAACTGTTTCATGTTGTTTGCCTTGAATGGTTTGTACTGGTTTCGCAAAAAACTGTCAATCATTTCTTCCATTGACATAAAAAGATTGCTACGAACATAGACGCCTTTGTTTGTTTTTTTCAACCTTAAAAAGAAAGGTCTCTTGTGTGTTACCGAAAATTTCTCAGCTTCTATTATAAACAAAATAATAATAGCATGACCTGCACGTAGTATTTGGCAATAATACCAGCTAGCTCGTCATAGTTCAAAATTTGCCAAGTACCACTCGCCGCTTCGCGGCTCATGGTCTTTTGGACAATTTCCAAATATCACTCGCGGTATTATTGCCAAATACCACTACAAGTCATGCTATTACCTATACTTATATTGAGTTTTGACAGAAATGGATTTTTTTAGGAGCTTTGAAGATGACTTACTTCATCAGCTAAAGTTGCTGATCCAACTGGAAATCCAAACTGCTTTGTTAAACTATCCAATTCCTTTGGACC
>BLFN01000719.1:3892162-3894662 GCA_014634225.1 Acropora yongei | reverse complement strand
AATGGTTTGACAGATCAAGAACATAACTCAGAACTACAGTAAGACTGTATCTACAGCATCTTGATTATCAAAAAAAAATTGCTTTCTCCTCCTTTCATGAGGATAATAAAGAAAACTGCATTAAAGTATCACCTCAGCTTCCTTTTTGAAGCCTTTTTGGTGTCCTTCTTCTAGGCCACTTCTGACAACCTGATATTATGATCAATAAAGGTTATTAAAAGGTTGCAGAAAATGTTACATTCTTTTTATGAACCCAAGAATTTTAATAAGCAGGATTGTTGAAATGTACCATGACCTTTGATGTAATCCCCTACTTAATGTGTAGTTTTATTAATTTTGTAAGGCCTGGCTAACCATACTGAGGCTCCACTCAGTTGCTATGACACTGTCCCTTAATGGCCTTTTGAAATTGTGGTATCAGAACAAATCTTGGGTTTGATGAAACCCTATGAAACCCTCACTACCAGTATATTGCATGGATCGCTTTCAAAATGGAACAAATTGGATTTTGATTGGTTGCCAACCAGAGCATTGACACAGCAAATCATAGCTTCAAATCTCTCCCTGGATCTTAAAATTAATAACACAGGAGAAAAACTTGTCTCATTTTTTCTGCACAGCTCAACCATCAAGCCTTCTCACATCAATGAACCAAGTGCTGTAAGAACTCATGGTTTTGTGGATACAGTAGCTGGGCAATACAGTACAGGGAGAGCAAGGTCTGCATTAAAATAATAATGACAACTAAACTTACTTCAAGAATTTTTAATGGAGCAGGATAAAGACCACCAGTTTGCTTCATTACCTGAGGAGAGAGGAAGATAAATTTGTTGCCATGCATGTTCAAGTGATAATTTTATTATAATGTCATTATTAATTTATATTATCTGTCATGATAATGTTATTATGATGTTTCATAATGTCATCCTCAATATCAATGAGAGATAACTGACAGGCCGAAATGCAATGCTGTTGACATGGATGAGAACACTGATTTTTCCAAGATCCTATGATAAGTGATTATGTTGAGCATAACAAAATAGTTCAGATCTCTTATCAACTTTATTCATTTCAATTGAATTGAATGATAGGAAAGGATACCAGAGGTTATCCCTATTAAGGCTATCTGCCCACAGAAAGGCCAGACCACAACATCGGAAACTCTCTACCCTCCTTGGCCTATATATTATGATGATGATGATGATAATTAAATTTTATTTTAGGGGAACCATGAAATATGCAGCAATCCCTCTGCACTTGAAGGGCAATATGCTACTGAACAACATCTGTATGGAACAAGGTCCATGGCACAGTGTCTGCGATGAGTGTTGCATGAGTGAGTGAGTGAGTGCTACGTATCCTATCTTGACATGTTTCCACAAACACACATGTCAACCAACCATAATGGTGCATTCACTTACTGTCTGTTTTGCTTTCTTGAAAACAAAGTTGCGTCCAAAGCTTGTTTCAGTTGTAATTTTGTACTGTAAGTCTGAAATAAAGTAATTAAGACTTGTTTAATTAATTTTACTTTCAATTCATCAGTTTCTAATAACATAAAAGAGGAAAATGGGGTATGTGATGCATACTGTATTATTGATATGCACATGAGAATTTTTAAGAAGGTCATTGCCTGATTTTTGTAAAAATGATTTTTTCCATCATCTCAAGTCTCCTAGAAAAAGTTATTAATTAATTGAAACTAGCATTGGTCTGAGAATCAAATCTCGGACAAAAGAACCATTATTGTAATCAAGGTCATTTCTTCACAATTTCTATACCATCAAACAAACAAAATGGCAGCAATACGATAAAAATAATAATCATAAAACTTATAACAAAAACATAGTGTCACCTTTCATATTTCCCCAAGAACGTGACCTATCAGATTTAACAGATCCACTTGCCAAATTCCTAAGAATGGTAAAAATTATCAACTTACTACCATTGAATTATGTGTAATATACTGGCACACTGCATTGAGTTTTTTCTTAAACTTCCATTGACCAACACAATAGAATGTTACTGAGATACCAGATATCATCTTTACAATGCACTAACTTTACAATTAGATCAACAGAACGTATGTTTGATCAAATTTAGAGACACTGATGTGTCAACTCTTTCCAGTGTTCAACCCATACAAGTAAGTTACTTTAGTTCTTTCTTGAATTGCAACTTGCAAAGAGTCCTCAAGATTAAAGAATCTTGCTTAGTCTTGGCTCATTCATCTCTATCATTCAATTTTTTTTCTTAGTAAGTCTAAGACAAGTTGCAATTGCTACACACTTGGCTGTCTGGATAGCAACTTCTTCAAGATACTGCAAGGTGTTCTCTAAGGGAGGTTTTAGACCAGGACCTGCAAAAAAAAATCGACATGAAAAATTATCGCTATGGTGATGATATTAACACCAATGATTTCCACTTGCATTTGCTACAGCTACTATTGCGATTTGCACATTCTCTTGACCAATACTGTGGTGTACCTGCACTGTGCAAG
>BLFN01000719.1:3858089-3860589 GCA_014634225.1 Acropora yongei | reverse complement strand
TGCCATCAGCAGAGTGGTGAATAACATGGTTAACCCATTTCTAATGCTAGGAAAATCGGCCATTTGTAGCCCTAGCCCAGCTTTCGGCAGGCAAGATCCATAACCCTATTGATCTGAGGCGGTTCCAACACTTCCTCATCTCCATCCAATGAGGGTTATAAGGAAAAAAATACTGTTGCTACTACCTCTAAACACTCCTACTGTAGGTTTAGAAATGATTTTGAGTATTGGGGGATCCTTAATTTTCTAAGCAGAGAGTGAAGCCTTTAAATTAAATTCAATGTGGCATTGCCTCTCTGATTTAGTCTTCTTCTTGTTTCTTTCAGGTTGCTTTGTTGGTTAATGACAAATTGTTTCAAAAGTATATAGCTCTTCGAAAGAAGAAAGGTATGGCTGGAAAATGTCTATTATTGGAACTATTATTGAAAATTCTGCAAATATTAAGTGGATTGATTGATATTAATGCAATACTAACTATATGGCACTAATAAAAAAGAAAGGTATTCATTTGGCTGGAAAGTAACTGATCACCAATGGAAATTGTACAACAGTGGATTGACTGAGAGAGCCCTAGGAAACTTTGTACTTAGACTGTTAATCTGGTAATTTATGTTATTGAAAGTTATATATTTATGTGGCAATTAAAACGTGAATTTCTTTTTTAATTTGCTGCAGAGATTGCTGTAGATAAAACAAAAGCCTTCTGTCCAGTGGCTGGCTGTGATGGGGTTTGCAGTGGTGTTCCAGGGAGTGAACAGCCTGCAGTGTGCAAAGAGGTAAAATTTCACTATACTGTAATAATTAGTTGCATGATTGTTGAAATTAATACAATGGCATGATGAGATTACTGTCATTGTATGTACACAGCACAAAGTGCCTCCCAGAAAGCGAGGCGAGTAAAACTCTAGCCAAACAGTGCTAAATAATGTTCTTAGGTTTAAAGTGACACCATGATCATTATTATTATAATTATACCTTTTGATTTCTATGCAAATCTTTACTAAGGTTGTTTATATGCAGAGATAAATGAGGGTAAAGTTACCATGACTGGAACAAGATTATAAAACTGAGATTTTGCGTATTAACCATTCATCAGAGGGAACAAAGGAAGGCTAGTGCAAGAAATGCTATGTTATCTCCTTTCACAGTATCAACTCATTTGTTATGAAAAAAATGTTTTACTTTTATGAAGATATTCATTTAAAGGGAAGGAATTCAACCTGCACCTCTTCATGTTACAAATATTAATAATCATTATCAGCCAATGTTGGACCAACATGATTTTTGGTTTACAAATATCTTATTTTTGCAGCTGTTCATCAGTAGATATGCCTGATGTGTGCGTACTATTTCGTTTTTATCTTTAGTGTGGATATTCTTTCTGTTTTGATTGCAAAGAGAGCTGGCACATGAATATGACCTGTGAGGAGTATAGGGCTACAATATCAGATTCATCCTCAGGTGTCAGGTGCGAACTTTTTTTACGAGTCTTCCCTGGGCAAATACTGCGAAGCACTCTTACTTTATTTTCATTCAAGTCATTGAGTTGTTAGTCAAGAGTTGTTTTTGTCTAGGCTTGGACCTTTGTGATAATGTTGCAAATCATGTCACTGTGGTATTGGCATGAATAACAATATTTACTTTAATACCAGGTAGTCAAATACGCTTTGAATAACCACATCTAAATAAATTCTCAAGGTCGTTGATTTTTTGCCCCTTCTATGTTTTGATTAAGTGTAAGGGATTGCAATGATTGACTCCTCTTTCGGGCACAACTTCACAATTTTTGGTTTGTCAAAATATTATTGTGTGGCAGTATCATATAGATACTGCATGAAAATTATAGGAGAATATTATTTATTTGTATAGTTTAATCTGGTTAAGTGTAATAATTATTTAACCGCACACCGGTAGCTCAGTTGGTTGAGCATCGGGTTATCATGGGGGAAGTCGTGAGTTCAACTCCGACCGGACTCAGGGTCTTAAAATAACTGAGCAGAAAGTGCTGCCTTTGTTATTACATCAGCAAATGGTTAGACTTTCAAGTCCTCTATAAGGACTATAAGCCAGAGGTCCCGTCTCACAACCCTTGTTGTAAATAACTGTGGGACGTTAAAGAACCCACACATTATTCGTAAGGAGTAAGGCATGGAGTTCCTGGTGTTGTAGTCTGGTCTTTACCCAAGTAAAAAACATCTGGCTTGGCTGCTGTACTCCGGGATCATTCATGACCGTTTGGCGGCAGCCAGAGGTGCCTTTCATATGCATTCGGCCGATCCAGTTGAGCTGCGCCCTTCTTAATTCAGGCTGCGAGTAAGGGTGATCAGCAGACACACATACAAACCTTGTTAACAACAAAGAAATGCTGGTTTTCCTGTGCATCTGGATCCATGTTGGAGTGGTTTGCTTTAATAGCGGTCAGCGGTCTCGTGCATTTGTGCACGGGCTCATTTAAGTCATGCTGTCTCTGTGTAGAGGCTATTTGGAACCATGTGGGGAA
>BLFN01000719.1:3848089-3853089 GCA_014634225.1 Acropora yongei | reverse complement strand
AGCAACACATTGTGCATTAATATTTTGAGTTTAATTATGAAGGTTCATTCACATTTTGAAACTCAAACAAAGTAGCTTTAAAAGTCATTGAGTATTTTGTGCAGAGTTCTGGCAAAGTCTTTAGGAATTTTAAAGTTCCTGTTAGTTTCATATCACAGTTACTGTAACAGTTATTTATCTGAATAATAAAAAATGGATGTTGAATTTATTTTGTGGTGAACCTTTCAAGGCCATTTCAACAAGGTCAGCATTTTTGCTCCACTTTACTGCCATCTTGCAATTACAGTGTTTTCATTTTCTAACAACAAAAATGGTTTGAAATGCAATGCCTACAATCTTGGAAATAATGGAGACTCTCACTTCCTTCGAAATGAGAAATTATTTATTGCATAGACAAAACAAGTGATTCTATGTTTGAAAGGGTTGTCACACTTTCCCAACAAGTTTTGACCATGATTGTTGGTGGAATTCCATTGTACTGTTTATGGACGTCCACACTTACAGCTGATAGTGACTGACACACATGAGCAGATGCCGTTCTTTTGCTCTGGTTGTTAAAACATGTGTCACAGAAAACATTCGTTCTTGGAGCTTCACCCACTCAAATGATTCTATCAATGTAAGTTCTTACAAGTGACATGCTCAGAGAATACTGTACATGGCTAGTTAATTCCATTTGCTGCTATCAAACCTAATCCAATGTGTTAAATACCACTCAACATGGTTTTAGTCTTACGAAACTGTGGTGACATCTCAGTGGAGAAGTCAAACAAATTGACAAAAGTCAAATTACCACCTTAGAAAAGGTAAAGCTGATGTTGATACCAGTTTGCCCTTTGTTGGATCCAAATTTTCATGGCTTTGAGACAGAGCCAACACCTTACCAAAGGTGTTGTTTGATAGAGTTTTTGGTATCAGGTTGGATTTTGGGAGTGGACAGAGATTTAAATGGTGGCCTCTGTAATCAACTGTAAGCACCAAATTCTTAAGGATAGGAGCTGTTTCCTCCAACTTCCTTTTCAAGTCGCATCCAAGAGCAATACTTTCAACAACCAGTGTTATTTTCCATCCAAAGGAAAACTTCTTTTTCAATTTCAACTGGCCATGGATGGATAAGCAAGTATCTAGAACATTGCATCTTTTCAATGGTGGTAAGCCTAGAATTTACGCAATTCCACACTGTATTGTATCATCATTAGTTTTGGTTCATTAAATAAAATAATACCCATATATTATTGTAGACCATTTCAGGCAGATCACCAATGTTGACACAAATACTCAGGAAATCATTGGTAAGAAAAATGGCAAACACCACAGAGCCACGTACCAACCAAAGCACCTGCTTAATTTGAAAAATGAGAGAACTAAGACAAGGAAGCACTTGCACGAGTGAGAAAGAAATCATCTTATTTTTTATGATGAGATGCTGGACTGAGCTTTCATGAAATTTACCTAAGAAGATAATTATTGAACTTTGAGTATATTTTCTATTTCGTTTGAAGACAAAAATTAATACAGTGCTAATCACACATTTTATTTCATCTTACTAAGAAGAGTTAAGAGTATTTATCTGGGCTAAATAGACTTGTTCTGAGGGTAAAAATTATTGACAATAACTATTGTACAGAAAAGATAGGGATGTGAAATAATTTGTCAGTGAACCATTGATCAAACTATACTTCAGATGTAAAATGTACTATCAACGACGTTGGTATGATTTTCTTCTAAATCAAATAAATTATATCACAATATGAAACAAATACTAAACAAATGTTGAGGGTGGGAAACATAAAAAGAAGTCACAACAATTATATTATTATTATTAATAACCATTACTAGTCATACCTGCTGTCCTTCACCTCAATTCACTTAAAAGAGAGGTACTAAGTTAGATACAGACGAAACTGGTCTAGAACATGCATGCTTCCTACAATAATATTATTCTGGGGCATGCCAATATTTAACAGGCACTGACAACAAAAGTAATAGAAAATCCAGGTTGGCAGAAAAATACCATACTTTGCTGGGACCTCTGGTCCAATGTGTTGAACAATGCACTAAAACTACAAACATAAACCAAACATACTCTTGTATCAATATCTAGTATATTCTTAATGTAGGACAATCTTTGAAATACCATTCATTCAAGTAAAAAAGGAGGCAGATTGGAGATGTATGCATAAAGGAAAGCATGATGTCCACTTTGCCAAAAGATTTGGGGAATCAATGACCTCTTAAAGTTACTTCTTGGCTATAATTTTGCTTCATTTTCTGAAAATTGTGTGAACCTGAAATATTTAGTTTGCTCTCCTTTTACACACAAGTCCATTGTGGCCTGTAATTCTAGATCTGAAAAAACAATGTTGAAATCCACTGAGGCAAATACATGCTAGTAACAACAAAGTACAAGAAAAAGCTGAGTTGTTCAAAGAATAGTTAACATTTTAGTGATTGTTTCGTAAAAGTGATGCAGAATTTAAACCAATAGGTTGTTGTCAAAAGTAATCCTAACTAGTGCTAACCATTGTTAAGAAACTTAACATGGTTCCTAGAACACATAATATTAAGTTTAGGCAAATAAGAGCAAAATAGTCACAGATGGTATAATGAAATTAAACATTCTGTCAGGTATTCCCCATGTATTCTGTACCACAATCACAGAATATGGTTTGGAACAAAGAGAGATTTAACTTTCAGGTTTGACCAAAACTTGATCCACAACAGTACTATGACCAGGATTGCTAAATTTTGATTAATGTCGTGAAGAGTCCTGCTTAGTACAAGCCTAAAATACCTAGGTAATAATTATTGTAACATGAAGATTAGAGTTGAGTTTAAGTTGCTTCTTAGGTTAGGGTTAGATAACTTATTTTGTCTTCTTATGGGTTATAGTCATTGGAGGACACTTAGTGATAAATTATTATTAATTTATTATATTTACTCCTCATCTCAACCATGCAAGTTGTTCCAGAACACTTTGTGACACTTATTGGAATTAGCAGGTATCTCTTTACTGGCAATCCTGGGCATAGTATTATCTGGAGTGATGATGGAATGCTCTCACCTTTCCTCAATTACAAAGGTAAGTATGGTTGCCATTCCAATCCACTGATCCATGAATCTCTTTAAGAAAGAGACTCACTAGTAGTAGCATGGACATAATAATTATTATTTAATTATACTTGCTGCAGACACCAATATGTTTTGCAATGGTTCACTTCTCAAATAAGTTATACAATGACACCCTGACGACAATATCAACATCACTTAATACTTAACAAGAAAACAAAATTTGTACTGCATAGGCCTCACTTGTAAAACCTACAAAATGTGTCAATAAAATTATGATACTAAAACTGCATTAAAAAATTACTTAACCAGCCTTGTTTCCTTAAAACATAATCTTATTATAATTATATCCACAAGATAGAAATGAATGAGAAAGAAAGAGTTAAAACAATGATCTTGATTAAGAAATAGTGGAAAGAAGTCTTGATTGATAAGTTTCTCTGAAGCCACATTTGTTTCTCTGGCTTTCATGCTATGACCTAGGAAGAGAAATGCAGCAGTGAGGAAAGAAAACCTAACAAATGGGCAAAATGGGACTTCAGACAGAGGAAGGCACAGAAAGACTAATAATTAAGGGGAATATTTTGATTCCTTTTTCATTTAGCTGGGCTGTAACATTTGATACAACTTCTGTATTTTGGAAGCAGGGTTGGCAATAGTGACGAAAGCACTTGGCTTTGCTTCAGTGTGTTCCAGGTACAATTTAGGGAACTTGGATATCAATGTATCATAATATTATGAAAATTATTGAAAGCAGAGGGAGATTTGGAGCATAGAACTTACCTACCCTACTGCAAGTTATTATTGTATAAAGTTGTAGTCTTCTCCGTTTTAGCATTTTTTCCTCTCCCCTACCCATTCTCATTACACACAAAAAATTAATACATAACCCTTTTCTGCATTGCTTTTTCTGTCATGTAAGACAAGGTTATTGGTCCAGAGAGTTTTTTTTTCCATTCAAGCATTCTGTTTTCTCTTCTCACCAAAACCTTACGCTTGAATTCAATTATTTTGTCATTGGTCTACTCTCCAGTTTCCTCAATTACTACTTACACTATGCTTCAAACAGAATTGAAAAGAAAGGTTGTGATAATCAAAATGAGAGAAAAACAAAGCACCTAAGAACATCTCTTACAAGAAAGGAAAGCAGGGATTTAGCTAGGAGAACTAGCAGTTGGTTACTTATTTTGAACAGTTAAACACAATAAATATTCCCATCTACTAGAAGTTTTGGATCAATCTAAGGGGACATAAAATGTCTTGTTCAGCCAAAGAAATTAGCTGGATGCAAGCTCTCAGAGACATACCAGCAAGGATCCAACAAACTGACTCAACTAAACACAAGCCTGGGAATTGAACCCACAACACACTGGTGGGAGGCAATGTTCAGGAACAGTACAGTGGTGGTCCAGTTTTCTCTGATCTCTACCTCAGCTTACCTTCCTCACAGTTTCTTTAATAAAATCCTTCCTAGACGTAAGATCGTGATCAGGAAACATATCATAAACCTAAAAATAAACAAATGAAATTGACAAATTTAAAAGAACCAACAAATAAAAAAATGTCTAAAATAATTAACAAATTAAAGCTCTTCCTACATTGCATCATTTTTCTAAGGGTAAATTGTGGTTTCATAAGATAAGCTAACTTGAGTTGTCTTAACTGTCTTTATGGGATATCTTAAGGTGGCTCCCTATGGTTTTTTGACCGCGCGCAAACTTCTAAATCGCACGATGGCGCAAGCTCTAAGAAATCTACGCGTAAGTCGCGTGCAACATCAACCACCGCGAGTAACTCGCACTGGTCGAATTTTAGCAACCATCGTTGCTCATTTCCAATGTGTTAGTTATCCATAGGGTAAGTTTTCCATCTTCTGAATTTTATCTCCAAATATGTCCTAATAATTATTATTTCCAAAAATAGCTTTTAGG
>BLFN01000719.1:3761272-3763772 GCA_014634225.1 Acropora yongei | reverse complement strand
TGATTTAGGTTTGACATTTTAACACTAAATATGCCCGGACCGGAGGATGAAGAAGGAATAAAGAGGGCAGCTGGCCAAAGTTTGTTATCCAATAATTTGCTGATATGTCACGAAACACATGCAATTCAATACACACTGACTTTGAATAAGATGTCCCGTCAGAGGTCGTTTTGAGAAAAAAGTTCAAGTTCATAAAGTGTCTTCCTAACTCTTCCCCTCAAGCAGCCATCAGTAACTCTGATCACGATTTAAAAATTTACCAGTGATGCAAAACAGCATCAATGTGGTGACCACACCACAGGGCAAACAGCAATGATTGCCAAAGTTAAGCTCTGTTAGGCAGGGTTAGTTCTTGGATGGGTGACTGCCTTGGAGTACCCTGTGGTGTAGGCTTCCCTATGAAAGGGACAAAAAGAAGACTAAACTAATCTTACAAGGAGATAGTTTAGTCCTAGACTTGAAGATGCATCAAAATTGAGCACACATCTTATCACATGCATCCTAGGACATAATGTGATCGTTGACCAATTTTGTCTTTTGTGATAACTAAACAAAATCAATTCTTTATTTGTAGTTTTGCTTGTTTTTCCCATTTAGTACAGTCTTTGATAGATGAAGAGATAAAAAGTGGGATACCTTCAGAGAGGATTGTTCTAGGTATTTGATTAATTTTTCATTTGCCGTAAATGCTCCCCCAGACACCCAACCCTTGGATTTTCTGCATCCACTGATTCTGTCAATGTGACCAGTGTTTGCATTGTTGGCTCATGACTGGGTTGCAAGGATTTGGTTGCCCATCTAAAGTGGATACCACAGGTACCCATCTCTCCGTTTGAGTGGGTTGCCTGTGCTCAGTGTATTCTAGTGTACGTATGTGGAAGTTAAAGTCTTGTTCCAGATGTTCCTCCCACATGCGAGTAGTTGCTCCTGCAATTCTTCCATCCTCAGACCAGGGAAAACCACTTTTTTTTTCTTTTACCTGGAATGTCAATCAAGAATGTAACTTGGAAACTGGCTTAGAGTCCACCCCAAAACCAAGGCTTTTATGTCCAAATGTCAGTTTTCAGTGCTTGTGTAGTTATTTTTTCTATCTGTACAAAGGTGGATTTTCACAGGGTGGGGCCCTTGCAATGTACACGGCATTAACCATGGAGAAAACCCTTGGTGGCATCTTGTTGCTGAGTTCATGGTTGCCTATCTACAAGTCTTTTCCTGCGGTAGGTTGATTTGTGTATCTGTTTCAGCCTTGTTGTTAATTTAGTTATTTTATTTTCTGTTTGTGTATGCGTTCATACTCCATTTTACCGACAAAGTTTGTGCATGGAAGATGTGTTAAAATCTTAATTGCTTCAATATTACGTTGCTGTACCTCAGTGGATTCTTGTGCCTGAAAAGGGCCCATGAAGCAAACTCTATTTCCATTTCATTTAAAATTGGACTGTTTTGAAATGCACAAGTCCAAAATTTGACAGGCCTATCATAACGATTGTTGATTTTATCACGTGCTTAGTTGAGCGAGCTTACCTTCAAAGATGTACAAGGCAAAAACGTCTTTTTCCATTAATGGGTGACGTCAGTTTCTGTGTTTGACTACACGAAATGACGTCAAACAATAATTGAATTTCACGGTTATTTCGGATCCAACTCCCTTACCACTAATTTTAACTTATAATGGTAAATGAAGTAGCTCAAGTTTGTGTTCTTTTGAAATCAACAATAGTAGGCTTCTCAAACTTTGGAATGGTGTTTTTCAAACCATATAATTATTTTTAGATTATGCCGATATAAATTTCGCTTCAAAAGATGTACTCATCAGGTTCGTCTGTTGTTGTAAGGATTCATTAACACATTCATCATTCATTCTAATTTGTTTGTTTATTGTTGTTGTTTTTTTTTGTTCCAGTGCGTTAAAGGAAATAGTAAGACACCTATCCTCCAGTGTCATGGTGAGTTGTTGTTCTTCAGCTCTTAAAAAAAAAAAGATATTAGTAACTGTCGAAATTATGCTGTTACCACACGTACGTTATAATAATGAGCTTAGTTAAGGTAGGTTGCCAATCAGACAAGAAACTGTGGTGCGTAGCGCATCGGTAGGGAAGTAAAACGCGAAAACTTGGTATCAGAAAAGTTGATATGGTTCAATTTTCCATCGTGAATAGATAACGAAGATGACGTTTCAAGCGTCAGCCCTTCGTCGTCACTTTCCCATTAGATTACGAATATGACGTTTCGACCGTTAGCCCTTCGTCGTCACTTTCCGATTAGATAACGAAGCTGCCGTTTCGAGCGTCAGCACCTCGTCGTCACTTTCCGATTAGATTACGAAGATGACGTTTCGAGCGTTAGCCCTTCGTCGTTACTTGCCGATTAGATAACGAAGCTGCCGTTTCGAGCGTCAGCCCTTCTTCGTCACTTTCCGATTAGATTACGAAGATGACGTTTCGAGCTTTAGCCCTTCGTCAGAGCGAATAAAGGAATGATAGGTTGTGTGGGGGGGGGG
>BLFN01000719.1:3745270-3750270 GCA_014634225.1 Acropora yongei | reverse complement strand
AGGAGAGTTTTAAGTGTAAAGGCAATAGGAAGCTAAATGAAACGATCTTCGTTGTAATATTACTTACAACCAAGTTGCAAGGGCGGTTGAAGCCCAGTTTGTTATGACAGGTTCCAATGATACTGCAGCACTTGTCAACTCCTTCGCAATCCGAGTCCGCTTTGCATTTCTATGAAAAAGAACGATGATTATGGTAAGTTTAATTTTAATTTGCACAAGGAAACACAAGGTGTACACTGCATGCAGCGATGTGAGCAGGGGCGGATTTAGGGGTGGGCCTTTTTTTTTTTTTAATTTTTAAAAAATGACGTAAAAAATTCTACGTTCCCTTTTAGTAACGCCAGTAACAAGTGCTACAGTGGAACGTAGCAACTCCTCGCTGCGTTTCGTGAAGAATGTTTATCGCAGTACAATGGCAGAGGATAGATTAAATGCATTGCTTCTGCTATTTATACACAAGGATATATCCTTGGACTACTCTGCGATTGTAAACATTTTCGTCAGTCGTAATCAGCGCAGAATGCATTTTATCAATCCCTTGGATGATTGAAATAGTTGATTTTATCCAGACATCGTATTCAAAGAACATAGTTTTTGTGTAAGAAATTCAAAAATAAGATCCTCAAAATGCTGGAAATCGCACCTCTGACGGTCTCAATTTCAAAATTGCGCCACTATACCAATTTCAGTGACCGGCCCCCTCTTTCTCAATATCCTGGATCCGCCCCTGGTGAGTGTGCTATTTTTATAATGGAAAAGCAGTTACTATCAAGGTGTAATAGTTCACACGCATCCCACGTTAATAAAATAAGAATGGAATATAACGATACCTGTAATTGTCACCCATGAATGAGGTGAGACAACAACTTTGAAAAGTTTGCTTCTCGACAAAGTTTAAGAAAGCTTACCAAAGACAAACTTAGCTGGTCAGACCAGGATTTGAGCAGGACTCAGTCCTACGCGAATTCAGCACCCTAACGACGCAAAACCTGCGCTGAGTCTATAGTACGGACGAAGTCTAAGGTCCAATATATTTTTTGTCCCTTTCCGCTTCAACCCCCAGTTTCGTCGCGATCCCGTCTGGTTAAGGCAACGTTGCTCCAACTCACTGTCAAATTTCGACTAATGCACTTCTTACATGGCTTTGCAAAGGTGAAAATTACATTCTTTTCGGAACAAAGACCAAGGCTTACGTTTAAGTTGTTCCTTCATGCATTTTGTGACTCACTTATAATCCTGCACGTAGCCGTACTATCTCGTATCCCGCCTTTACAATGGAGCTTATCTCGAGTTTCGTCGTTGCTTTTTCATCCCGCGTCCCGGCTTTAAACTGTTTGTAGTCCGACATCCCGTGAAACCTGAGTATGTTTCGTATCTAAACCTTCAATTTCCTCCAAATAAGTTAATTGAGTTACTTACACCAAAGAAAAACCGCTTTTCTTTGAGATCTTCTTCTTGGATTGTGTACCCAGCGGTAAGAACAACCGCAGTAAATAGTAGAAGAGGAGCAAATAGCTTATTAATCATTTTCTTTATATCCTAGGACTTTTACCTCACGTTCTGGATAACGAGATATAAAGATCCAGAAATGTCCTCTTTTATATCTTTAACTCAGATACAAATAAGTGGTTGTCCATCTGTTTTTATCCTCCAGCAGAATAAATGTTGATATATTTGTTCCAACATTTTTTACGTACAAACACCGCTTATTTGAAGATTTAATTCAGCAATCAAGGAAAGCATTACCTAAGCAGAGATATTTGGACACGTGTTCAAATAGAGAACAAAGCGAAATTTGGATCCTGGCATCGCTGATTCATGATCACCTGTTTCTATTTCAATGAGGCATTTGTTTTGAATTCATCTCTTTTCTTTGCAAAGACAAATTTGCCTTCTTTTTACTTCTGTAGATGAATAGATGAATATGAAACGACTGTATGTTGCGTTTTCGTTTATTACCGGCTAAAGCTTAGTTGTCATGTCTACCCTAACTTTGTTCATTGAGAAACTTGAACCGCTCACAGAAATCTTGTTTTTCGTATTTTCCTATAAATGAAGCTGTCTTTCACCCACCTACTGTTTGAAAAACTTTCCTGTCTGTAACTAGAGGTTTAAACCTATTAGAGAAGCAATCAAGCCTTGAAAAAATTGTATAACAGGATCTGAAATGAAAGCACGTAACACCGACTTAAGCTGGTTAAAATGAGTCGGAGTCGAGGAGAGCAGAGTTTTGAGTCCAGATATTGTTGCAAGATCATCATACTGATATAGAATAACTGGTAGAACGTCTCGAGAAGGGGTTGTGGTAGGTCTGGAAAGTCTTATAACAATCGACCACTAGACTAGAAACTACTTTGTAAGATGGATCAAAAGTGGCGGGAAATACAAGCATCAATTTGCGTTACTAGTGTATAACTTCAACTGATTCAATTCTTTCAAGTTGGTCTCTGATCCAAAGTGTGTGAATGGCTCATTTCGAAAAGAAACCAAACATTTCTGATGCGTTTTATATGTTCTTTGATGGTTACTTTGAATGTATTATTGTTCTTTCACATTTCAAGCCTAAAATTTGAATCCTCTTATCTACTGAATGGCTGGGAGATACTGGCAATATTTGAAACTTCCAAAACAATTTCCCACTTCACAAAACAAATCATCTTTGCAACGACATCTGTGAAAATGCTGAAAAGATAAAGAAAAGAAGCATAAAACATCCTGGGAAGTTTCAAGCTGGGATGAGAAAATTTAAATTAGTTCTTGACGTTCTATCATGCAAATATTATTCAATAGCGACTTAATGATGTGAGGAGATGTGTCCTGTGCAGGATTTAAGCCCAAGGAACTTAATCAATCATCTTTGTACAGTTCTTCTCCTTGACGCCACAAGCTTGTCCAATGCTTTGTGTGAAAAGATTCGCAACGTAAAGTACTAATATAACTTTAGTGAATAATAGTTAAACTAATGAGTCTCCTATCTGATCACGAACCACAAAGTTACTGGATCGTTCTTGTCCTCTCCTAGGTGCACAGGGCCCAATGACATTCATGCAACAGCGATCTTTGCCACAATCTTCGTCCGTGTTGCAGACCTGAAATATAATTGAAAAACGTGGACAAAGGAAAGTTTCCAAATCTTGGTAGATTTAACCAACAAATATATGAAGTAATTGAAACGGTGAATCACTTACACTTCCCCTGGATAAAGTTAGGCTGTGCTAACGAAATATTGGAAATACAAGTTTCATCCTCACAGCGGTCCAGTCGGTCTTGCTTTGTCTTTATTTTGCTTTAGTTTACTAAGATATAACGTACTTTCACATACATGGTAGTGGGGAAAAGGACTAATGACCCAAAATTTCGAAAACGTCAATTAGGGGGGATAAGTCTCAAGTATCTCTTGTTTCGTTTCGCATTTTAAATTAACTGCCTTTTTTTAGTCTTGTCGCTTCTTGCATTAATGAATTGCTTATTTTCGCTTATAAAAATGTGGGACAAACAAGTTAGAAATAGAAAAATATATTTTTCTTCGAGCAGCAATCATCGATAAGAAGGACATTTAGACTTAATCTCGTTTTCGTTTCGTTCAGTTTATTCGGTCGTGCAATGTGAGTTTAGCATCTTGAATTCAGAGTTGGAAAATATAGTTTATTCTCGTAGACTGGTATTTTATCTACCGACCAGGTCCAAATTGGCTATAAGATTTTTCTTTAGTTCTTTCATTACTATTAAGCACTTTTTTCTCCTTCAAATGAAATCCATGGTTGTCGGAACGTGTAACATTGAACTGACTTCGCTCTTTGTTTACTGTCGGGTTAGAGTTAAAGAATTGAAGCCAATACTTAACATTGTGAGTCAAAAATAAGATCGGTCCCATAATTCTCTGCCAATATCTTTTAGATGAAAAGATATAGAAGTACTATTGCAACAGTTTTCATTTTGCTAGAAGGTTCTGCCAAAAACACCGGTGAAGGAAGCTGCTAATAGTGTCCATTTTAAAGGCATGGTCTTTTGTTTTTCAAACCTTAATTGTTGATTGATGGCCTGATCATATACATCGATTCTCTTTCAAATCACCTGTACTGTTCATTTGAATAAGAAAATGGTTTGTTCATTTATTTGTGCATTGCTAACAGCTAAAAATGAAGCTTTGAGTTGTATTTCAAATAAACGCATACTTTGTTTTCTATTTTCTCCTCGCCAGCTTGAAAAAAAAAGTTCAAGCAACTAAAAATGACATGCAAAGTCACAGGAAAAGTGGCCAAAATTCACAATTGGAAGCAATCTCTGGAGACCCATTTAAAGAATGAATTAGAAACAACAGAAGACACTATTGTTATTCAATGAAATGCAAATGAGGGGTCGGGTGCACGAGGTTTTCACGTTACTATTTGCCGCCATGTTGGTTGACGAAAACAAAAGATCTCTCATTAGCTTCATTTGCTCGTCCACCAGCATTTGTACATGACACTATTGTCGCTAGTGAATAAGGGTGTAACTTAAGGCCCGTTTCAAACGTCGAACTTTACATGTGCCGAATCTAATGCAAATGAGAAAAATCTATTGTTTTCGCTCAGTTGCATTAGATTCAGCACATCTTAAAAGTTCGACGTTTGAAACGGGCCTTAAGTTACACCCTTATTCACTAGCGACAATAGTGAAATTTCTCTGAAAACGTTGCTCGAAAGTGTAACTTTGAGCAACTATTAAGAATTTTGTGATTGTTCCACCCCATTGTGGAACTGGATTGATTTTGATGTTAAAAGAGTGAAAAATTCATTGCGTTATGTTCACGTTTTTATCAAAATTCCAACACGGAATGACTCGGTTTGCAGAGGACTGGAAAAGAAATGTTCTAAAATGTATGCGATGCAGCACGATTTATTTAACCCTTATTAAACGTTGCACTTGGTGACCTCGCCACTGCCGTTGTCGATTCATCTTCTCTGTAAAAACGCAGAATACTGACTTGTGATTTTTATTTACTTAGCTGCCACAACAAG
>BLFN01000719.1:3699577-3712077 GCA_014634225.1 Acropora yongei | reverse complement strand
GTTGAAGGACTTTAGGACTCTTTCCATCTGTTGGGCGAGATTGATTAGAATCAGATGAAAATTAAGTCAGCTTCTCTTAGAACTCCAAGGCACTACCCAATGCGCCTGCGCACTGAACAGTTGACTATCGCCATGTTTAGCTGGCCACACATACCATAGAAACTACCAATTCTGAAGTCGTGAAGTCTCGCTGGCTTTGATTCAAGTCAATGCACGACAGACTAAGTTTTCAGTCATTCTTATCAACAAGCTTGATTATCACAAAATAAAACTCATGACAAAACATTTTCCTAGAGCACATTCATCAAGTAGTACTATAACCTGAAGGTTATATATTTTCAATATTTGGTATACTGTACTCATTTCAAAGATTTGGTCAATATTCAGCACATTAATCAAGGTTCCATTCAGGGTCGTTTGTGAGAGTTAACCTGGTAAATTGCTCATTTCAACTCAACGCTGTTGCTGTGTAATTGTTGGCTGAGAAGGTCTCCTGTCCCAGAACCGCCAAAACTTGGGTACTTTGCAAACGAGTTTGCTTAGTAAAGAAAAAGAAGATAACGTATTTTGTTCGCTTGGATCTTCAACAATCACTGCGTCCTTATTGGCAGGCGAGAAAATATCGCGGCGACACATCGGGCACTTGGGGCTTAAATGCAAAGGAGAAAAAATGGAATTATAACTTTGCTGAACCAACAGACTACGGTGAGATTGCGGGAAGTTGCGGGATTTAGCTGTCTGCGGGACCAACTCTCAGGGTCTTAACATAAGCAGAGAGAAAAGCTGCCTTTGTTATTTAAATCTGAAATTGTGAGACTTTCAAGTCATTCACATTCAATCTTGGTTCACATTGACGATCTCGGAGTATATTTCCATAATTTACGAACCTAACAGTTGACGTTCAGGATCGCCAAACAAATGCACGTTTAAGTTCGTTCGTCTTTGAAGTGATCTTCTTATTATCTCTTCCATGTCCCATTCGACTCGCTCGCCTCGCCATTTTGTTGCACGGTGCAATGGCGCGAAAAGTAGCGTGTTATGTAACCGAAGTTGTTGCGCAGAAAATGCTGAATGAATTTTGTTTCTGACTGAATTTGACATTCCTGAATGAATATAAAATCGTAAATCGAAACAAAGGTGTCGAATAGATTGATCTTGAAAATGAACGAATATAGACCTGCGTGTATTTCGCAACATCTTGCCAACCACACTGGGACGTAAGCCTCACCCTAACTAACTAACTATGCCTCACCTCACAACCGATGTTGTGACTACTGCGGTGTCCTCTCTCTTTACCCTGAAAACGAGGTATCCCGAGGAAGTTTCGAATTTTGCTGGCTGTGAAATGCGTCGTTAGCACGGGAAAGGGGTTCCTTCGTTTCCTGTATAAAGGAGGCACTTACCTTCCAAATTGAAGAAGCCTTACACCACATTCGCCGTGGATCATATGAAAACAGGGGAGGACAATGGCACCTGAAAACACCTCCTAAATGACAAAATAGACAATGGGTAAGGTAAGTTTGAAGTGAATATGTGAAGTGGCTTGGCCGCCGGGGAGGGTCTGAAATAGACTAAATGACTAACAGTCGATGTTTCATCAATAATAATAATAATTATAATAATAATGATAATGATAATGATAACAATAATAATCACTTTATTTAAGTCTCAAGGCATTGATGAATGGATGAATGAATTAATGGCTAGAATGAGGAGCGAAGAGTATGATGGATGGATGGATGCGTAGAGGGAGGAGTGAATGGGTGAACTATGCATGAATAGATGGATGGAGGGACAGAAGCAAACATTGGCAGATAATGGATGATTCAAGGGAAAAGATAATAATTGAATGAATGGATGAGTGACTAAGTACAGACAATCAGAAGGATCACTTGCCTCTAAGCAAATGGCACAGGGATCATGACCACGATTAGTAAAGCACTTATGGTTTCCCTTCAGAGATGAGGACAAACAAACATTGCATTCATCACAGTGGAAGTTGTCTGACTTGTTCCCTCTTTGAAAAATAAAAAATAAATAGACATATAAATCTGTAATGTTGGACCACATAAACCAGCACTGTAGTAATAAAGGATGATTATCCCCTGAAGCCTGAACTCTTGTGAGGTTATATATATATAAATGTGTGTGTGTGTGTTCCAGTAGTTGTTTATGATTTCATGCTTCAAGAGTGTTCAATACTAGTATGAGTAGATCAAATACAAGAACATCGATGGAAGACATACTTTTGACTCTTTTTAATACATACAGCTTAGTTTTGTATAGAGTGAGAGCTCTACCACTCATCAGTGCTTTTTACAGAGCATCAAGCACTATATTAAGCACAGATGAGTGCAGAGCTCTCTCTATGAAACAGACTTGTATGCATTAAACAGAGTCAAAGTATGACCATCTTCCTTCAATATTATTATAGGAAAGTATAAATAAGGACAACATGTTCACTAGTTCTCTAGTTTGAGCTCTCTGGCATGGCTTAGATGTTACCACAAGCGTGGGACATTTCTGGGTGGCTTTTTGAGCTTTAGCTCCATCTCACACATCAACACTACACTGATCAGGCCCAGAGAGCTGAAAGAGTACTGCCTGCAGTTTATATATAATAATTAAAAATTATTCACTGAAGTGGGTGTAAGCCACCCCGTTCTGAATACGAAAAATTATTGAAGCAAATTCTTGAATGAATTAAATTTATTATACTATTTAAGGACATGGCGTGGTACTGTGGGGATTATGCTAACTTTGCCTGCTGGAGAATCACCAAACAAGATTGGTGTAGAATTCAACTCCACCATGCTTAGTAAATAGCCACCCGGTTGCCTCCTCAAGTTGGGTCTCTTGATACTTTCATGTTTATTTTAACTCTTAATTTGATAGATGGCCTCTCCCAGTTGGCTTCCACATTAAAGTGCAACTGTGTGTAAACAAGATTCTTTGCAAATTTTTCATTTCCTTTGTTTGTGAGAATTGCCAATCTACATTCTTCTTTGTTTCCAATTTTCAATTGCGCACACAATTATAAATAATAAAACCCAGTATGAAAGAAAAACGTTTTGAGGGCTCCATTCTAATGTTTTCAAAATTCAATGAGTAAGAAATTGGAGTTCATATAGTATAAGTATGTGCAAGAGAAATCTCTGTGCATATATATCATTAGATTTTAGATATACGGTATGACACGAATAGAAAAAATTAGAGTGCAATATCAATGAGCCAAATAAAAGCTTTAGTCAATCAACTTTTTTTAACTTTTAATCATTGTGCAGAGACTCAATAATTATTATTTATTTTAAAATATAAAAATGATAGCATGCAGCCCTCAAGACATTTGTTTTCTTTCATACTGCTTGTTATTATTCACAAGATTTTTTGAACACGACTCTGAACAGCATAAGCTATGAGCAGCATCAGCAAGAGTTCATGGCTACCACCAATAAGCTATAAAATCAACTGAGAGATGTTCAAATTCAAGCTCACATCATCATTTTGATAGGAAGTGAAAAGTGCTTTGGCACATTTTATTAAGCACATGATTACCTGCATATCCCACATTTATCACAATGATAGGCATCAACATCCTTTTCAATAAGTAGCTTGCATTTGTTACAGAAGTACTTTGCAAACACCTTGCCACAAGACTCACACTTTTCAGAAAACTAAAGGAAAAGTAAAAAACAATGGCATCACAATCCTCTCTTTGTACCCTGGAGTTATATGTGGGGGTTGGATATCATTGTCTGACAGAGTGATGTCCTCAGAGGAATTGGTACTGGCAATTCTTTTTATGTTTACAAAATTTCACCTCGTAATGTTCAAATGACTTTCATTACTTCATTAAAGTTCACTTGGGTCCAGTATTACAAGTAATAAGATGCACGCTCAATTTTGATATATGTCACAAAGTGTCCCATTAAGTCTAGGCATACAATACGTGTTTGTAACATTAGACATTTGCAGGCTTGTGTCTTAGAGTGCGTTTGATTGGCCTCATTCCGGAATAAGAATGCGAAGGTTTATGTCTAAAAATCATGTTTACAAGAATTTTGATGTTATCGGATTTACAAATAAGATTTGTAGCATTGTTTTCCAACAAAATTTTGTTGAGAAATCATCCTGCATTTAACTCCAAAGAAAAATTTGAAGGCTATTGCCTTTACTCTTATTCCAGAACAGTGTCAATCGAACACACCCTTAGGTTCGTTTAGGAGGATACTTCATGACCTTAATCGTCTTTTCCTCAACGCTAACAATATTGAACTAGAGTTGAACTGTGAGAGAACAGACTTTGCAACATTTGTTGTAATCAGCATGTATTTCATTATATGCAATACTGGAAGAACCTCTTCATTTTAGAAACTGGTGAATAATAATTTTCCAGTGGGGAAGTTTGTTGGTCCAAATGCTCCACCACATTGAAACAAACAATCAGGGTTTCTAAATAACCAATCACAATAGCTTTTGTACTGACACCATCACATGAAAAGACTTCCTGGTCTTAATTCTGGTATATGGACACCAAACACAGTCTGCCACTCCTTGCTTGCACCCATTGTTGCCTAAACAGGGGTGTTCTATTTTAAACCGCACAACAAGTGGTAATGTAGCTAAAGAGCTCCTAGTAAATAAAATAAGTCCTTCAAAATCTTACTTAAGAATTCACTTCATTGTAAAATAATGATAGCAATAATAGAAATTACTGCACTGACTGCTCTTCTACGGGATATTTCAAGGCCAAACCAACTGATAGGAGTAATAAAAATTCTTCCTCTTCGGCCATTTCAATTTTATACTTAAAGGAACATTATAAACCCAAACATTAGAAACAAACCCATAGTCAAAAATAACAAACATTAGCAACAAAGAAGACATTCTGATAAAACAATAGAAAATCAAAGACTCTGTACATTAGAGATTTACAGCCAACCTTATATCTGTTACAGCATATAATTTCTTTGTAATCAGTTTGTTGCTCAATGATGTTTTGTAGTCATCAATCACTTCTGAAGATTTTTGTAGAACCATACAGTGTCAAGGAAATACTTTAAACTATGCATTTGTTTCTTATGTTTGTTGCCACACACAATGTGCATTTTGGTCCTGATAGCAGAGAACAAAATTCTAATTCTAGTGGGAGGCAGATTATTGACTATTAAAAGGTGCTGCAAAGGAGCACAACTTCCAAGCAAAGACCAGCCAGTAAAACAGCTGTTGGTTAGTTTAGTGACAGGACTGGCATTCAGTGAAACCAAAATGCAGAACCACTGGCCCAGTGACTTGTCTACCTTTTCTCTGCAGCAATATAGTTTTGGCTTATTCTCAGTGTGAGAAGCCGTCAAACTCACAGATGACATCAAAACAAAGAAAACAAGACAGCCAAGAGGCCATGAAACAATAACCAAACCCTAGCACGTGCTACTGAAACAAAGAATTGACATCAGAGGATCACATATTCTTGCACAGAGTTAAACCTTAATTTTGTGACAGAGATCACATACCTTTTGTTGGTGTCCACATTCTCTGCACTGAAGAAAAGTACCGTCAGATGCTGTTGCCTCTAAATGGATTGATCTTGGAAGTGACTTTAGATCCTTAACATCTTTACAACCTCTCTTTTTCAAAGCAGCATCACGGTTACCAGTCGGTCCTGAATTATCTGGTTGTTCAGCTTCATTGTTCCACTCTGCTGCTGAACCTCCCATTGTCAATTCAGCAGAAGTGTCTGTGTTTTCCACCACATTGCTGGGTGATTCAAATAGCTCTTGTTCTTCAACATCTGCTAGGTTTTCCTGGCGATCACCTTTATTGTTCCACTCTGCTGCAGCACTTTCCGTTGTCATTTCACCAGGGGTGTCTGTGTTTTCCACCATATTGCTGGGTGATTCAAATAGCTCTTGTTCTTCAACATCTGCCAGGTTTTCCTGGCGATCATCTCCATTGTTCCAGCACTCTGCTGCAGCACTTTCCGTTGTCATTTCACCAGGGGTGTCTGTGTTTTCTACCACATTGCTGGGTGATTCAAATAGCTCTTGTTCTTCAACATCTGCTAGGTTTTCCTGGCGATCATCTGCATTGTTCCAGCACTCTGCTGCAGCACTTTCCGTTGTCATTTCACCAGGGGTGTCCGTGTTTTCTACCACATTAATGGGTGATTCAAATAGCTCTTGTTCTTCCACATCTGCTAGGTTTTCCTGGCGATCATCTCCATTGTTCCACTCTGCTGCAGCACTTTCCGTTGTCATTTCACCAGGGGTGTCTGTGTTTTCCACCACATTGCTGGGTGATTCACATGGCTCTTGTACTTCAACCTCTGCTTGGTTTTCAAGTCGATCACCGTCATTGCTCCACTCTGCTAAAGAACCGTCCGTTGCCAGTTCAACAGAAGTGCCTGTGTTTTCCACAGTGTTTCTTTCAGAACTGCCATGTGCTTTATCGTTTTCTTGGTCTTTCACGCTCATAGTTTCGATCACGACATTAGCTTCATTATGACACTTGTGGCAAGGATACAGTTTTCCCTCAGGACAGCACTGGAAGTGAATCAAACAAGTCTCTCGTTCGTAATGAGGGCAGTACCACCTGCTAAAAAACGAACAGGACAGCATGAAAATCTTCATAAAAGTTAGTAGCCCTCAGTCAAATGCAAATTGCATTTACACCTTTCAGCGTTCGAATTCTTTATATTTAGTGAATCCGTTTCCATTGCCTCCAGTTTTCTCCTTCTTTCCAATGCACAATGTCAGCATTACATTCGCAAGACACTGCCACCTAATAAAAACGAAAACGAAATACGCTCTAAGTTTAGAGTACAAAAGCCTCACCCAATCAATACAACGACAGGGGACATCCCTTCCATTTGCGCATGCGCAGCTGTTTCCATCTCTCATCGACTCTTAAAAATTTCCGGTTTCAGTTTTTGATTCAATTTGTCCTTGTGCGTAAACCTATCTTACTACTTTCCTCACAGATAGAGCTTCCTCGTTTTGTTCTTCTTTTTAATCATAAAAGCGATTGCAGCAGTAAACACTAAATGAAACATAACAAGCTTAGACAATGGGAGGGACTTTTCCCTTGAAGGGGGCTTTTTTTCTAATTCCCTGTCACTTTCAGTTTCAAATTCTTCTGAAATGTTGCGCAACGCCATGAGTCGCGTCTCACATCAAACATGAAAAAGATACGATGTCAACGCATAAAGCTTGAATCCTGTACTTTCATAAATACTTTGATTTACGAGAACAATTATGCCATATGCATAACTGGAATGATCTAAGACCGGCAAAACTGATGAGAATGTGATGAAACGTAATCATGATGCAATCCAATTTATTTGCTTTAGGAAAAAAACTTTCCCTTTCAATTTCAATTTTGTCGTTTTCATTTTCGCTTTCGTTTGGACAAGAAGGGAAAATTCCGCTGGAAAGCCCTCGTAGCATGGGTGTACTTTGTGAAAGTTTACCCCTCTTGCCACTTAATTACATATTGCCTTAAGGAAAACGATAGACTTTGTTCATATGCTAATAAGTGGCGGGGTATTCTGAAATCTAGCCAAAGTTTCCCTTTCATTTTTTACTTTGGACAAAAAGGGAAAAACCCCAAGGGAAAACCCCCATTGCATGAACATAGCAAAAACGTCAGTCTATTCATAATTATGCTTAAAGCAAACAGCTCCTCGTCAGTGTAACACGTATCTAGCGAGTGCAGTTGCAGACAAAGGTAAGCTCCATTCTGTGAAGTAAAAATTCAATAAATTGAAAGAATGGGCGGCCGATTTGAACTTTTTTCAGTCTTGGATAGGGTAAGTCTCTAATCAGGAACAAAGTGTGTAAGTCATACGAGAACATCTATTTCAACAGGAATTAGTTACACCAAGGGGTAGCCACTGTCTATTTTTGTGTTATTTCAGCTGACATGGGTTCCGCATTTGGCGCCTTGGAAGTGGCATGCACTACAATCAAGTTTTGGCTTAAAGCTGGTTTAGATTTGGCATCAGATACCATGAAGTGGGTATGGAAGCAAGCGGGTTCAATGTTAGAAGTAGCATGTGAACTTGCCCGTGACTTCTTTGGGCAATTTAACGCTTGTTTGCGGTATCATTGGCAAAGGACTTCGGTAGAAGTTAATGATAACAGGGTGGAGGTGAGACACTAGCTCAGAACTAATTTTATTCCTGTGGTCATAGTAGAAGACTAAGGAATGGAGAGTGACAATTCAGTGAAAGAGAAACGGTATTTGTATTAAACCTACCTTCCTTGAGCAGGAAAGCGGGCCGCATATTGCGGGAATAAGTGGTCAGTCCTTTTACAGAGGAAGTTAAAATATCAGCGTTAAGTTCATCGGAGCGTACGCTAGAGATTGCGTGTCTTGTACGCAGGTTTACTTCCACTGCCATCCATGGAAGACTCAATCGTGATGGAGGACCCACTTCCGTCTCCGCAGCTTTTTAGCTTGTCGATAGAGTAATGCTGGGGTGGCATAGAAGCTCTGATCCCCACCATTTTTCAACTTATTCTCCACTTTGCCTTATTTTTCATCCATCTGTTTTTAGATTGAAAGGAATGAATTTATTGTTGGCGCAGAAGTAAACCAAAATAGAGGTATCTTCCGTATGTTATTAAGTTAATTTTTCTAAAGAATAATAAGTGGAAAAACAAGTGAGAGAGTATTCATTTTGTAGTTTTTGATTCTGCTTATCAGCCTATATTCAATGTGCAGTTGTTCTGTTTAATTCCGTCCTCAATTTGGTCTTATCTTTGTCTCATAGCACATTTAACCCTATAAAGGACAATACTTTTATTCTTACCCATAGAGATTGGTCCTCTGGAAATAAATCTTCCAGGCCCTGGATTCATTGGTTATTTGACTCGTCCGGCTCATTCTCAAACCCGCCTAGAATTTTTGACAATCAACACAGTTATAGGAGTTTTTCATGACTCAAACTACACTATCTAACTGGCTGTTGTTCACATGCATACTGTCATGGGTTAATGACACAAACTGGCAATGCTTTTCTCTTTTCAGATGGAGAGTCAGTGAAATCAGGTCACAACCCAAATCAACGTGAGTTTTATCTATTTTTTGTCACAGGAGGGTTTGTAAGTGTCAGTGATATGAAGCAACCCACCAAGCCCCAGTTGTTGAACAGGTGGACAGCACTATCCACAAGATAACTCAATTAATCATAAAAATTACAATGATTTCCTCAATTGTGATTGGTTTAAAAAACTCCTATTTCCCACTAATTCACTTGCCAAGTTGTTATTGGACAGCTCAACAAACCAATCAAATTCAAAGTTGTAGTTTAAATCAACCAATAACAATTAAAGTTGTAGTTTAAATCAACCAATCACAACCTTGGTTTCAATCACTTTAGAAACAGTGTGCAAACTCCTAAATTTATGCACCCTTTGTCAGTTTTTTTAATGTAAAATATCCCTTTGTCACATAACTTGGCTATTTTTCTTTTGTAGGAAATTGTAATTTTTATGATTAATGGACAATAGGCCTTCGTGTCGTCCAATTCGGTCTGTAATCATACTCGTGATAAACAAATCGGACTCCCGCTGCGCGGTCGTCCGATTTTGTTATCACTCGTATGATTACAGACCGAATTGGACGACACGAAGTCCTATTACCATTACCAATTTTGTTGGCAATTATTTGTTGCGAGTTAGCGCTATCCAACCTATGGACAACTGGGACCAAATGGGATCTACGCCTGCATTAATAAAACTAATTTTTAATAATAATAATAATAATAATGATAAATATTTGCCTATGTTTCCTTGACCTAGCATATTGTTATTCTTATGATATTATAATCGGGAAGACCTTCAGAGGGGAACTTTTTAGTTTTACTATCCCCACACCCACATAGGGGATTTTTGTGGAATAAAGATAACTCAAGGCGGATTTGCGACGAATTTCAAGTGGTCAATCAATGTATTCTTTGTCCTTAAATTTCATTGAAAGACCAGGAACTTTTGAAGGCTGACCCTGTTCAGAGTAAATGTACCTAATAAAATAGCCGGCGTTGCAATGAACTGATGAAGTATTCAGTGAATGATGAACAAGTAATACAGCTTGTATATTCTAACATCCTGGTTCTATTTTTAGCCTCAAAAAGTGTCTTGCGGGAGGCGATGACAGGTGAGTAAAATACCGTACTTTCCCGAAAAAAAACGACCAGCATGCAAAGAAATAAACAGACAAAATGGCGGCACATAATCAAGTTTTTTTCTTCTTCTTGTTTTCTTCTTTTTTTTTCCGGAAGATAGGGCGCCAGCCATGTTAAACTTGGGTGAAAGGGGAGTAACCACAGACGGGACAAATAGAACTTTCCACAGGCTTTGTATAAAACTGGGACAGGGACAATGGGACGGGCACATTGGAACACGTGTGTGGGGACTTGGGGACGCGAGGGGAGGGACGTGGGGTAATCAAGCATGGGACGCGGGGGATTTAACGTTAAATCGTGAGCCTCAAAATCAAACTTTACACCAGGATTTACGTCACATCCTGCGCGTATTTCTTGAGGGTGTTTTGCTATTCTCATCCTTACTGGAAAGTTCTTTTGTACTATAACTTCATGTGTAAAACTAGTTCCCTTTAGACATCTTATTAGAATCCCTGATGAAGTCTGTTTGATCAGACGAAACCGGCCGGATAATAAAGAAAGTTAACAAGATGCTATGAAAGTTAACAAGATGCTGTGTGCTGCTCACTATTCTCCATTTAAAAAAAGATAAACATTAACGTTCCCACGTCCCCACGTCTTCGTCGCATACGTTCCGGCGTTCCGTGCTTGATGTCCACACGTCCCTCCCCTCGCTTGCCAAGTCCCAAGTCCCTACACACGCGTCCCAATGTCCCCGTCACAGTTTTATTCACAACCCTTTCCACAGCCTACCTTGTTCCCAGGGCTTTTCCAAGCTTATCCTCTGCTCACTTCAGAGAAAAAGCCCTGAGGGCGAAGGTCAGCACTATCGATTATTCCGCCTTCTTTATAACGTACGATACGATTGTTTTGAAGTGACGTTAGAGAATGAATATATCGCTATTGCATTTTCTCGATGTCATCAGAACCTAAAGTCAGGTAATCACATCGTTGCTGTCTTGCGGAGCACAGCGGCTCGCAAATATAAGGTGCAGCTCAATTATTTTTCAGTCCGTCAAATCATCCTAGATTTGGGGCTTCTTTGTAGCCTTTGTCGTCCTCAGTTCTTTAATATACAGCCGTTATATCCAAATACAGGGATCGCGCGCAGAGGGAGGGCTGGGGGGGGGGGCTTTTTGCTTTTTTGCAAGAATAAAAATAAATTAAACAAAAAATAATTTAACAAAAGTAAAGGAATGAAGATGAGTTGGGATAAAATGGGAAAGAGAGCGGTTAAGCCCGGTTCTGAGTGATTCAAACAAACTTATTTTGAATCTATTGCATTTGCATGACTAGTATCTGACTTTCTGGAGCAAAACGGTACGAAAATCACCATTTCGTGCTTTTTTCTAGCCTGGAGAGAAGGCCTAAGTGATAAGCAGAAAAAGGATATTGCTGCTTTGAAAGAAGTGGTTGGAACCTTTGACGCCTTCGTGAATGAAGACCCGCAACACGAGAGTATGGAGAGGACGGGTATGTCAGAAAAACAACAGTTATCTCCCGAAATCTTGCCGTAGGATATTTTACTCTTTTCTCTATTATGACATAAGCAAGAACATTTGACATTAAATGGACTCTGTCACCCTCTTTTGCGCCACTTCAGAATGCTGAAATATATCTTTACATCAACGGAAACAACGTTTTCATAATCGACCCACATAACGATCAGCCCCCAGTTGGCCTGATAGCTGAACTGGCAAAGCACTGCACCGGAATGGTTCGAATTCCCATTCAGACCTGAACGTTTCTGGCCATACTCGCTACTGCTTAAGTAGTGCTTAAAACTCCGATGATCATTCATGCACTGAGACTGTTTAATTAAAGCTCTCTGTTGTTGCGGATGGCAAGGATGAGGAAGGATTGCATTTCGAAAAATTTAGCCTCAATTTTTCAAAGTTCTCGTACCCAGGACAGCCTTGCGAACAAAAATTGACTGGTGTCTGTGTCCTAAATTTCAAGCCAATGTTTTCAACTCTAGTTAAGCTTAGAAAGAAGGATTTTCGTGTAGCTTTGACCGGAAAACAGCAATATTGCCGCTACAGAGCTACTTTAAGAGCCAATTTCTGTAAATATCGAGAATGCCGCGACAGTTTCAAAATTTTCAGTTTCCTCTTATTTTGCCCGAACAAACTAAATGGAGGTATCCCGCAAGGCACGAAATTAGCGCCCTTACTTTTTGCAATAATGGTAAATGACCTTGTCAATGATTGGAGGCCTCGAGCAAAATTTGTTGACGACCTAACTCTATTAGAGGTAATACCTAGAAATTCACCATCAGTAATGTGCCATATTGTATCTGATGTTCAAGAATTTGCTAGCAATAACAACATGCAGC
>BLFN01000719.1:3676591-3679091 GCA_014634225.1 Acropora yongei | reverse complement strand
CTGTTTATAGTCGAACTCTGACGTCGGTGCACGATGCAATCCTTGAAGATTTGGTTTTTCCCAGTGAAATTGTGGGAAAGAGAATACGTATCAAGTTGGATGGCTCAAAGTTAATCAAAGTGTGAGTGTACTCTTGATGCAGATTTTAATTTAATTTAATAATCTGTTCTAAGGGCGATAGGTCAATGTTTGCATGTTACAGTTTCACCTAAGATTACCGGTACCTTAATTGTGGAAGAGTTATGCTAGAGTAAGAGCCTTGTTCTGGCAGAACTACAAATGCTCGATGTGCCAACTGTTCTGTCACAATCAATGGAGTTTTGAAAGCCAACTTAAATGTGGTAATAGCAGCTCTTCAAAAATAAACCTTTTTGCCTGCGCTTCGAGCCCATAGACTTCGATAATTGTGGGAGCGAGCGTTAAACGTTACCAGCAAACATTGGATAGACATGCATAGATACAAAAAAAGCTCGAGGCTGAGATAAACTAACACGAGAGCTCAGATCATGGAAGGTTGGTTGTCGTTTGCTTTCGTGAGATTTCTTGACCTCTGCAACTCGACAATGAAGACGTGTAAAACCTTTTTAGTCTGACGCATTCTGTTATAATTATTGTAGTCATCTTGACAAGCAGCAACAGACAAATGTGGACCACAAGGTGAGCAAATAGTTTATGAAGAGAACTGTTTAGGTGGGATGTAAAGAAAGAGCATTTGGGCCTGTCATTTTCTTATTTAACCTGCCATTCATAGCTTCTCCTCAAATTTTTCTACCTGCCCGAGGGATTTCTGTACTTCACTCTTGTTGTTTCTCTTGTTGTTATCATAATTATTCCGTTTTTGAAGAGATTTACCCACTTTTTCTTTACAGCTGGAAACATTCTCTACTGTGTACAAGAAGCTCACTGGTAAAGACGTTGTGTTCGAATTCCCAAGTTATGACTAGCAACATCGGTGAAATTGAATAAAAGTCGTAAATATGTGATAAGCAGTAGTTGTCCTTTTTCAATTGATCACTTTGCAGATCTTGAAGGAGGTATTTCGTTCAACACGAGCTTTTCCCTCAGAAATTCGACCACATCCACATTCATAATTGCTTTTGTGGAGTAAGATCAAATGATTCGAGGAGTGCCTTATCGATGGTCTTCCTCCCGCAGAAGCTCCCTTAAAATCAGTTGACCGTTCCTGCGTATTGTCGCGGACGATCTCCCTGGTTATACTTTTTTATTCACCATATTTGGCCGCCGTATTGTTTTCATTACATGACCGCAGGAACTCAACTGCGGCTCGAAAACTGATCCTCGCGTTATATTCCAACGTCCACCGTTTATGGGAATAATTTCAAAGCCATTGAAGATATTTGCATATCTGGCTGGTGCGTTTTCGACAATTTGAAAGCACCGGACATTTTTTGCCTCGTGCGAGTCATTGCTATTTTCATGCAGCCTGTACCTGAATAATACTATTCTTATTGAAAAAGAAAAAAGAAGTATTCTACCAAAATAAAGTTGAATTGTCAAACCCATATGGACTGATTACGTCATCGGTAGTAAAGATGGGTAGAGTTGATAGTGGAGAATTTTCTGGATCGATGTCCTGTCGATGTTTCCTTTTCTTGTGGGAGAAACCTTTGAGCAATATTGATCAATATCATTTGCGTGTCACCTGCATTAACAGAGATGATTTCAATCTGTGGTTATCAACATGAGCGAAGAAAAGAAAAGCGTTCGCAAGGCTTAAAATGGATTTTAATAAATGTTAGACCGAGTTTCAACCCACACGCTGAAGTTGTATCCGCTCAGGTGAAAGAAGGGCGCGTTTTTCGGTAATTCTATCAGAATGAACTAGAATGAATTCTTCATTTGTATTCCACGTTGATATTGAATACAATGAAGTCCAGGAACCGCTATTCTTGCAACGTAAAGAACAACTTGAAATGTTTTTTTTGTTTGTTTGTCATAATCAGTAAATACCTGAACTAATTTCAGCTTTGCGGCGATTCACTTTGGACAGGCAACAATGCCTTCCTGTCACGTGTCGAGTTTGTCGAGACCCCCCCGTGCTCCGAGTAGTTTTTTTCTTTTTCCGAGTTCTTTGTACCCTACCTCCAGATATAACTAACTTGAATAGATATAATTAAATTGACTTGATGGAATTGTTAGCTTCTCTTTGTTTAGTAGTCATCCAGTGCATGGTAGAGAATTGTCTCAATAAAGTTCGTTCATTATTATTGTTAACACAACAAGGTCCAGCTCCTTCTTCAAGTTAATTTATTCTAGCCTTCAGCAACGAAAATTGTTATTTCTTAGTTCCTATTTTTGGGTGAATAATTTACGTGCATTGGTTAAGCATTCTGTTGCGGAAGTGCTTGGTAGCAAGTTTGTTCGGTAAAACACGAGCAATTTTCCTGTGCGTACAATGTTTGTCGTTTAACAAGCAGCAAGAAAACAAAAGCGTTCGAGACAGGTGTGCATAGAGACACATGTTGAGTTGTTTCTCATT
>BLFN01000719.1:3666591-3669091 GCA_014634225.1 Acropora yongei | reverse complement strand
CGTCACGAAGTGTGCCCTTACCTTGCTCGTCAACTTCAACCTGCCCTTGAAGTGAGTCAAACACAAAGATTCTTTCCAACTCTGGTCTTGCACTTGACATCAAACGTAACTCATTTACCAGAAACTGGCCTTGCCGGCGTTGGTAAGAAAGTCGCTAGTTTAAGATCACACTTCGTGACCGTTTATTAAAATGAAGCATGCATTGCGTGCATCTAATCACGTTCGTTTCCTGGCAAAAATATATTCTTGAAACGCTCCTCCCCAGTCCTTTATCTCAATTCTCTTTGCCCAAGTCAAATTGTCTATACACTCCTTCACAACGCAATGCTAAGATAGCGCATTGCACAATCACGGTGTTTCATCTTTTGGAATATTTCCTCCTTCCTAGGACAAACATCAGTTATGCATCTGCCTTCTATTTTTGCTCAACAGGGAATTTCCAGGGATTCACCAACGAAAATGTTCCAAGCAATTAATGACGGGGATGTGAACTCTCTCCAGGAAATATTAAAAGAACAAAGTGGCTCCCAGCTAAACTCTTTTAGAACAGTAAGTACGGCTACAGTAATTCATGGTAGAGTACTTTAAACAAATGCATTCATTTTTTGCTCCCCGCTGTAGAATTTTCAAAAACGAATTTTTCTGCGTCACGCTGTTTGTATTTCGAAATTGTCAATTAAACCGGTACCGATAAATGTGAATCTTTTATTGAACCCCCGAGAAAAAAAGGAATTGTAAGAATGCTACATCGGTAAGAGACTTGCTTTTAGCTGTTTGATTAATATAGCATGAAACGTTCTAACCCTTGTTTTAAGGTTCCTTGTGGAAAAAAAAACACGCTTATTAGTAAGTCAAAGAAACGGAGGACAAACGCTACCGCAACGACAGCACCACGAAATGATAATATCATTGGTTAAAATTACTGCACGTGCATCACACAGTTTAGTACATTTCATTGCCACGCTCTGCAAAACAGCAACCAGAAATTCCAAGACTTTAGGTTGAAAAAGAACTGTCTACAACAAAAATCGTCGGTTGATTTATTCTTTATGTTTATCTCGAAACCCGTTTCAGTAGACATCCTATTGTGGGATACTTCGCTCAGGTCATACAAAGTGAATGATTTCTTGCCATTGTCCCCAAGTAGATTTTTGTATTTTCAAATATATATTACTAAGAAGCTCTTCCTGGCTTTAGAGAAAGAATCATCTCTTTAATGCATTAAATTTCTTGTGGATTGCGAAGAACCTAGCTTCATGTGGGGCACATGAGCAAGACTTCAACAAGTAGCTTAAATGGACTTCCCAAGCAACGTATAAAAATCTGGGTGCCTCACCATAAGTGAATGAGAGAGGAGGAAGTTGGAGGCGGTGCAGTAACTAAGGCAAACGAGGCTTCTAAAAATTCTTAATTTGTGCTAGCGCGCTTCTCCAAATGTTGAATCAACTCAATTTTGCCAGGTCATTCTTGCCAAATTAATGTTAACCATTCCTCCGACAACTTAAAGCGTTAGGAATGCAGCAAGTATCTGATCGCAATATATTATGAATGTTGAAAATTTTATTCTGGGCCTCAAACACACTAAAAGGAGCTTTTCAGTAAGTGATGTGCTTGCAGAGTAATTTCACTGATAGAGATTTTAAAATTTCTTAAGTTGCGTCTTTTAATTAAACGATATCTAAACAATTTAATTTCTGTATTCCTCAAACGAGCCAGTTAGCATATGTTTTTTAGCATTAGTTCACTATTACTAGTATTAATAAGTTACTTTTTACGAAAGCTAGTGATTACGACAATTATTCCAAAATTGAAACTTTTTAATCGTACATTTTCTTAAACGGTCTTGCATAATTTTAAAAATATATTTATTTTTGCGGCTATGTTATGAAGGAGTCACAAAATTACGTCGGCATGACTCTGTTTTGGCCCTCAAAAAACATGCAGTGTGTTTATTCTATCATTTAATTAAATTCAATACAGTGTGAGAAATAGATGTTAATGCGTTGAAATATTATCTAACATCTGAAACCGATCAATGTATTGAGAAAAGAAATTAAGAGGTAAGAGAAATGACAAAACCATAGTTTGTTACAAATGGCAAATATAGCTATTAAGGCAATTCCTTAATTTTACTTCGTTAGTAGTCGCTAAAAATTAATATGTTCGCTCAATTTTCAACCCCTGTCGTCAGCCTTTCGTTTGTTTTCAATTCTTTGTTTTTAAAGTCGCTATTTCAGGTGTTTCAATTAAAAATTACAATCAGAATGCGCTAAGAGGTTCGTATTCAAAGGACTTGTATGGAAAACACGGACATCTTTAGTTGTCACAATTTTAATCAAAGTTAATATTTCCGATGACTTGTTCTCACAAGACGCGGGTTTAATTGTTGTTGATTTTTTTTTCTAGATTACTAAGCAACCAGTTTTTCCATTTTAACTTTCAAAGCCCTCATGGCCTTTATAAAGCAAACTGCGATTGCTACTTAGAATTTTACCCTCAA
>BLFN01000719.1:3654091-3656591 GCA_014634225.1 Acropora yongei | reverse complement strand
CTCACAAGTCGGGAGCCTATAAATAGGGGTGAATTCATGGTGACTTCAGAGACCGAGGTATTTTAAGACTGACGCAGGATCCTTCCAAGCAATTCAGAAGCCCTGCATAATTAATCAATTCGCCAAGGATCAACAGGAGTCAATCATGCGAACCAGAACTGGTCTAAAAATACCTCGGTTTGTAAAATTGTCGAGGCTCAGTATGGGTGGTTCACTCCTGGTTGTGGGCTGCCGGTTACTGTTGTTCAAGACATTGCAAGACTCACTGAGTAGCCTTGCTGACAAAACCGAAGTCTTGCATAGTCGATTCTAAATATTGGGCTCGGGAATAGCTTGCCATGCCGCTTAGAACTGGACATTACCCCAGAAATGTTTATCAGATACACCCTAAATAGAGTTGGCTCTATGAAAAGCCCCTGAAAGAGGCCCACGCCAGAAAGGGTGCTGCGCGTTCGTAGTTGTGGGCTCTTGACTACCAACTGGCTTTGTTCTCAGAATGTGGCAGCGTTGCTATTACAAGCTTTGAAAAATGAAAGCGTGGAAGACCTGAAGGAACTGATTGATTTTGAAGTTGTGGATGAAGCTGTTCACCAGAGATTTAAAGACGTAAGTGCTTATCCTCTCTTGCATACACCGTGTTCTTTATTAGAAACGTATAGAAGCAGAGAAACTTTCCTTGAAGTGTTAGAGGAAGCTTAAAAGGAAATCAAATTGGTCTGAACTGGGTACGAGCTAAATGAATGTTTTTCGTTGAGTTCTACATGTTTGGTTTATTTAAATTAGACTCTATTTTGATGGTCTTAACTGTCCTTTCCTCGCTTGCTGTCTCCCTGTGCGTTCTTGTCTCCTTTCACACCTTTTGTAGTTAACTACCAATATCTTGAAGGATTTCAAACCAAGCTTGACTCGAATGAATATTGTCTTTCCGACGGACACTTTTATTTTGATTTTATCTTCAATAATAATTTAATTAACTCGATTCTATTTGCTTAAGTCATGTTTTGAAAGTGACTTGTTCTAGGCTCGAATCCCGCTGTTACCCAGCGCTGACTCAGGGTTTGTCTGAGGTGGTCCCGAATTCAACGAACGGGGCCTTGTGAATAGTCATCTGACTGCCTCTTGTCAGCGGTTGGGATTCTCTGATTAACGTTGTTATTTCGACTTGGATTTTTTCTTTCCTCGCATGGGGCCCAAGCCCTTCAAGATTTAAAGCCACCACTTAAAAAAAAAATAGTAGTTTCACTTCTCTCCGAGTTAAGAGTATGACCGGTTAAAATTCGAACAATTCAACCAAATTTTGTCTCATTACCCAATTTACGTCATATGTTGAGTTTTGGAAAAGCAACTGTGTTATTTTTTGTTTTCGCAGGAAAATGGCGACGCCCCCATTCATTTTGCTGTGAGGACGAAAAACGTAGAAATGTGCAAACTGCTGATGCATACCGGGGCAAAAACGGATACAAAAAATGTACGTGTTTTCAGTTTTTCTATTCCTTTTCTTCATCTGAGACTAGTCAAGGAAAACCTAGCTTATAAGGAAGTCGTATACCTCCGTGGTCGTGCGCTCGACTCCCTCCTCAGTGGCCCAAGTCTATAGGAACAAACATTTGACTGGTTATAGATCTGACGTCTCGCAAGACGACCAATTTCAACGACCAGATATCATTCAAAAAGTGTTGTTCGTAAGCCTCGCAATACACAAAAACAGAGTAACGCAATTTAATTGCTTTCTTTCAGTAAAGATGGTGAGTTATAGATTTTAGTAACACTGCTGTATGCTCTCGTGGTCTCCAATAACTTAAAATTCGTTATTTCACGTTGTTTGTTATTATTTAACGTAGTTAACACTATATAGAATGAAAGAAAGAAGCAATAATTGCAAAATACTTACCATTGCGCTAATTCTGATTTTCAAGTTACGCTTTAACTGGCGAGGCCGTCATTGCTTCTCAAACTTCCTGCTGAGTAATAGTATATCTAGAGTAATAGTAGATCTCAGTATATCCATCTTCTACGGGCCTATTTTCGACCCACATGACAACCAGCTCCCAGTTGACCTCATAGCGCAACTGGTCGAGCACTGCACCGGGATCGCAGAGGTCAGGGTTTGAATCCCCATCTAGGTCTTTCTCGTTACTGCTAAGTAGCGCTAAAAACTGCAATGATCTTACACATTCGTCTCAATCCGCAGTTCTAAAACATGAATTTCATGAATAAACATCATAAATATAAAGCTGCACGCAAAATGTTTCCAATGATTGAAACGAATCCCTTCTTCTCCTGTGCTGGTGGTGTAGGCCACAACACGGGTCCGGTATTAGTCATGGGCTGCCAGCAATGTTTTGAGTCGTTCAATATTGATTCTCTGCAGGATGATGGCAACACGTGTCTTCATTTATCTGCTGAGCTGGGTGATCTTCCTGTAACAAGATTCTTACTCAGTCAGAAGGCCAAACCGAACATTGTCAACAACGTAAGTATCTATCGTTTTGAACAAGGA
>BLFN01000719.1:3619091-3626591 GCA_014634225.1 Acropora yongei | reverse complement strand
TGTGATTGTAAATTATGATAAATCTCGCGTTTTTTCACTGGGAAGAGAAAATATCTTCCTAGCCAAGAAATAATTGAGTTATGTCAGATTAGTATCTACCCGTCGAATATTGTCTTATGACAACAATAGTATCTATTTCGTTATTTCGTTTACTTTGTACACGTGAAGTTTCTCTCTGACAAAGTATAGAATGTGAAGATCTCTGCGTGAGGAATATATATATATATATTTTTGTCCATTTTGAATCGTGTATTTAATTTAGTATGTCACTTCCATTCGTTTGATATTTTTTCTTATATTGTTGGAAGCAAGCAATTATTTGCTGGGTAATATTTCCATGTTTTGAAATGTTTACAAACGTATTAACTGATTTTTAATGAACTTTTATCCCCGGAAATAATTCAGTACTCTTTTTTCTCTTTGTAATTTGTAAAAATGACCCGCTATTGCCCGGTTCACGCGTGATTCCTTTCACAGAGGGTGGTGGTGGTGGGGAGGCGGAAAGAGGGGGGGGTACCAGATGGCATTAACAAGTTAGTTCTACTTTGTTTAATTAAGTCTCGCCATCTGTCAATTGTCTTTCAAGCTTTTGGCCGATTATCAAACAAATATTGTACGTGAGGACAAAAAGGTCAAGAGACTACCTGTGAAAAAAATGGAGCTATTGTCAGTTGTCAGTTAAACTGCTGACGGTTCGATAGTTAACAGTAACCCCATCGAGTTCTTCTACAAAGGGCAGATGACCTCACTGGTGCTCCTCGGTAGCGATGTTCCTCTCTTTTTGCCAAACGCATTACCTAAAGAATAAATTTTTGCCCAGCAAAATGCCTACTGTAGTTAGTAACGTAGGCGTCGGAGTGGTCATACAAAACAAAAGGAATCATAAAGACCTCTGGAACCAGGGGACAGAATTTTCACGGGGGTTTAGCCTGTTCAGTTTACTAAGAAAATTGAAACACAAAAAAATGAGCATGTACGAAAGTTCTCAAAATTAAAGTAGAAGTAATAATGGATATTTGGTTGTAAAAACGAGCGATAAAAAACGTGAACGACGTTTCGACCGCTCCACGGTCATTTTCAAGTTCAAGTTCATGAATAAAAACTCCGCATATATACAATTTCTGAAACAATGGGCTGAAAGGTAAAAAGCTAAGTATTTACATACGAACAAATACCAGGAGTAGACCTCCTAAGCATTACCATCCGTTGCTTCAAAAAGAGAAGGAATTGGCTTCCATTGTAAGGAGAATTTTACCAAAATCCATTGCCGACTCACTCGTCCAGAGAGGCTCTAGGCTTGCCCACCTCTATGGCGCAAGAAAAAGCTGGCAATGTGTCCCATCCTGTCGGCAACTGGGGTAAGTTTCTAAAGAAACTGTGGTGCTGCGTCGGTGGGGAGTATAAGAAGATAATTTGGTTTTATCAACTGGGTTGATAAAGTAAATTGGCCACCGTAAAGAGATTCGAAAGCTGACGTTTCGAGCGTTAGCCCTTCGTCGGAGCGAATCGAGGAATTCTCCGTGCTTCCTTGATGTAGAGAAAGGTCGCAGACTGCCATATGTTCTTTAGAATGATAGGGGAGATTAAAGTGTCTCGCGATCGGTTTAGATGCGTTGTTTTCGTCTTTCTCCACGTCACGAAGGTGTTCTCGGAAACGATCGCCTAGTCGTCTCCCTGTTTCTCCGATGTATAACTTTTTGCAAAGAGTGCAAGTTATGCAGTAGATGACATTGGCTGAGGTACAGGTGAAATGATCAGTAATTGTAATGGATGGCTTGGGTCCCGATATTTTCTCAACGTTGAGAATGAAGGGACATGTTTTGCATCGTGCGCGTGCGCATTTAAAAGTTCCGGGTCGATCACTTGTTTGGAATGCACTTCTGACTAAAAAGTTACCTATGATTTTGTCGCGTTTGAATGAAATTAAAGGAGGTTGCGAAAAGATTCTAACCGTATCGGGGTCATTTTGAAGTAATTTAAGGTTTCTTAGAATGATGGATTTTACGGCGTGGTTTTCAGGGTGAAATGTGAGCGTGAATGGAATTCTATCATTATTTTCCTTCTGTGACGTTTGTAGTGCTGACTGTCAATCAATTTGTTGGGCGCGATGATGGCCCGCTCGAACAACAGAAGCAGGATAGCCACGTTTGTCGAAGAAATCGTACATTTCCTCTGATTTTAAGGAAAAATCAGAGTCATCACTACAAAGACGACGAAGTCTAAGAAACTGAGAATATGGAATAGAATTCTTGACATGTGATGGATGTGAAGATGAATACAACAAATAACTATGAGAATCTGTGGGTTTGTAGTGCACACTGGTGCATAAGCCGTTGCCTTCGATAGAAACTTTGATATCCAGAAATGCTAAGGAAGTATCGGAAATTTCCCAGGTATATTTAAGAGCAGGATGAAACGAATTGACGGCAGTTATAAATTGATTGAGGTCTTCTCTGGTAGAAGAGGTAGCGCCGATACAGTCGTCAATGTAGCGACGGTAGAGTTCAGGTTTGGGTCCGTTGTATTGATTAAAAAATTGGTGTTCAATGTAGCCTACGAAAAGATTGGCGTAGCTGGGTTCCATTTTGGTACCCATGGCCACGCCATTGATTTGTTTATAATAATGGTCCGCGAATGATTTCACCTGTACCTCAGCCAATGTCATCTACTGCATAACTTGCACTCTTTGCAAAAAGTTATACATCAGAGAAACAGCGAGACGACTAGGCGATCGTTTCCAAGAACACCTTCGCCGCGTGGAGAAAGACAAAAACAACGCATCTAAACCGATCGCGAGACACTTTAATCTCCCCTATCATTCTAAAGAATATATGGCAGTCTGCGGCCTTTCTCTACATCAAGGAAGCACGGAGAGCCGAAAAACTCTAGAGCAAAAATTTATTTTTCAAATCGGCAGTCTTAATCCTCACGGTATCAACGAACGCTTTTCATTCAACTAATTTATTCTGTTGCTTTTCACGTTACTAGGCACCAGCCAATAGTGTAGCTCCATCTTTCTATATGTAAACCACACACAACCCAGAATTCCTCGATTCGCTCCGACGAAGGGCTAACGCTCGAAACGTCAGCTTTCGAATCTCTTTAAGGTGGCCAATTTACTTTACCAACCCAGTTGATAAAACCAAATTATCTTATAACTACAAGCTCGCTAAGTGGCTAGATGAGAAGCTAAAGCCTTTATCTACCAATGAACATACCATTGGTGACATCCTCTCCTTAACTGATGATCTCCAGGAGATGAAAATTAGCGACCACGACATCTTGGTGTCATATGACGTTTCTGCACTATTTATCAATGTGGACGAGACGATTGGAATCCTAGCGAGAAAAGCCTTCAAGGACGATTGGTTCAATAAGGAGTACAAGCTCAATATCACTGAAGCAGATCTGATAGAATTGTTGGAAGTTTCTACCAAAAACCAGCTGTTTCAATTTCAGGGGGTTCTCTACGAGCAGGTGGATGGAGTCGCCATGGGTTCTCCTCTTGGACCGCTGATAGCGAATGCCTTCATATGCAACACTGAGGAACAACTAACAAACCAAAACAAGATGCCCACCTTCTATAAAAGCTACGTTGATGATACTCTCAGCATAATGCACGATGTCCAAGCTACCTCCACATTTCTCTCAACATTACTTGAACTTGAAAATGACCATGGAGCGGTCGAAACGTCGTTCACATTTTTATCGCTCGTATTTATAACCAAATGTTTTAATAAGAACTTATTACGTCGTAATAATGGATAGCCGGAGAGCTGTCTATTTTAATCATGCAGAGTTCTAGAAATTTATAACACACATAAAACTTTGGGTGATCGAAGAGAAATTTCACAAAGTTCTCTCTCTGCCAAGTTTCACCTAACGGGTCATACCTTTCTTTTCTCATTTTCGTAGAGTACATGCCATGGCACTTGTATTTCAAGCTGTTTTTGTGGTTTTAGTTCTCGTTGCCTACAGCAATACTGCTGGTGTCGGAAACGTACTCTCGCGTATTGGTAAGACTTTCCGGAAATTACCCATGAGTACCAGGGGTCTGGAACAATCTGCAGATATGGCCGGTTACACCTATGGAATTGTTGGGGCTTACTGGCGGTCCAACACACTGGCTGCATATGCCCAAATGTCACGCGGAGAGATCCGAGAAGCCATGGAGACAATTCAACTTGCTATTGCAACCTTAACAGTCTGGGATCTTGGTCAGGGAATCGCATATCCAGTGGTGCACAAGCTAGTCGATAGAATGATTAAGAACAAACAACTATTTGCAAACACTATTCAGGCGTTTGATGACTACCGTGACATTATGAAGACGGGAGTTCTTGATGACGCCACGAAAGCGGCAACTCCAGACGCTCTGAAGGCCAAACTTTTACAAAAGAAAAGGAGCATTGGCAATGCATTTCAGACAGATGTCACCAAGATTATTCAAAAGAGCCAGTTGTACACAGATCTAGTGACAGATCTCAGGGGAATCAAGAATGTAGTCAAGGTCGTTAAGTGGGCTGATGTTATTATGGGACCTCTGTTCGATGCAGCAACGGTGGGTGTCAGCGCCTGGCAGCTTGCAGAAGCCATCAAGAACAAAGACGGACCTGCAATCGCTGCAACTTCACTATCCCTTGCTTCAGGTCTTGCTGGGATCACGGGATTTGTCGTCTCCGCACTTGCAACTACGGGATCTACGTTGGCAGCGGTTGCTGGTCCAGTTGGAGCACTGGTGGGCGCTATTCTTGGACTGGCGGCCATTATGGTTGAAATCTTTACAGCCCTTAACCCGTACAGGAAAATCGAAAGCCACGTTAAGATGATTCGGGACCTCACGGACAGTTCGAAAAAGCTGCTGGACCGAAATATTAATGATCTTCTTAACCTTGTTCCGCGACGAGATCATTTTGAATTTTCATGGGTGTACGAGGTGAACCAAGGTCTTATGATCGAGAACATCCAAGGCAGACTACAAGTGTGGGGGCATCGTGTCACGTTCAAGCCGGAGAATCTATCGAAAGAAAAAAATGGCTATTTGGTCATTGGGTCGGAAAGACACTTGGACAAATCAAAGTATCCAGGAAATTTTTTCTGGAGTCCTACAGGACTTGAAAACATTGGTTACGACTTCTACGGTAAAAAAGTTACAGATGAATTTAAGGGTGCCACAGTGATAGTCAATACTAATTTGGTGGCTGGAAAACCTGGCGTGGAACTAAAAGGACTGGACATTACAACTTACATGAGCGAGACTGATGACAAGCCGGACAATGTGATCATTGACGATATGTACGACGTAACACCCTTGCCCGGATGTGTCACAGTTAAAACAGGCGCAGGCGATGACGTCATCCAAATAAATGGCTTGGTCGGGAAACCCAGAATATTGAACAGTCAACTACGACCCAATCCGAACCGGAAAGCTTTCTTTGCCATCCGTTCAGCGTATGGAAGGTACAAAGTAAGGGGAAGAAATAATGACGTTCTTTCTTTTGAAGGAATGCCGAAGGTACAAAAACGCGGCCACAAAATTCTCGGCGTGGAATACGAGATGTTTTATGGACAACTACACTACAGGGTTGCTGATGATCAAGGAAGGCCAGTGAGCGTTTACTGGGGTTTCGTCGAAGGGATCAAGATGTTCGTGGGGACGCCATACAACGACATAGTAGATGTTATGTTGGGCGGAATGTTTTTTATTCGACAGACGAAGGGACAAAACGTGTATAAAGTGTACCTACATCCGGTCTTATTTTCCCGTACCACCATTGATGATCAATCCAAAACACCTGGCAAAATTATTCTCGAAAGCCGCAGCTATCGTGGTGGAGGCGGTAAAATAACAAACAGATGTCTTCAGTTTTCCAAAAACGATCGCACATTGTACATTTACGAAGACAAAGGGCAGGCATGCGCAGAACATTTTCGCGCACGTCTCGTTTTTAGCAAGAGAGCAAGCAACACCCACTTGGTGAGAACGGAAGCAGATGGAATCGAAATGACCCTGGAGCAACTTCGGCCGAAAACCAGTGATGCAGCCATGTTTGATGCAGGTGGAAATACGCAGTATTTTTCTGATTTTACTTCGACGCGAAACCAAAGCCACTGCCTGGAAGCGAATGTTGCACTTTATCCGCCTCATCCTCACCAAAGCAAGTTCGTTTTGAAGACCATCCAAAGTACAAATTCCAAGGGTGCGCTGATCTTGTCTTCTGACTTCATAAACAGTTGCATGCATCAGTCAAACATGTCTGTTTTACTCGTTCGCAGCTTTGACCTGGTTCATCCTTCCTGGCGTCTCAAGTTCTTTGTACCGAGAGATCAATACCATGTTGAATGTCCTGGAAACGATTTCGAGCTCCCCATTTTCAAGAACTTTGCAAGGATCATGGAAGAACGAAATGATGGGAAGGATCGTTTGGTGGCTGATCTTCGTCATGACAAACGCATTCAAATCGATGTGAACGCAGAGTTAGCGAAACTAGATAACCGACAAAGCTACCATTTTGACAAAGAATTCGAAGGAGAGCTCGGTGTTTCCCAAGATTTGTTGCTGAGGCCGCCTCTAACTATGGATCCGCCATCGACTCTGACTTTCCAGTTGGATATTAAAGGAGGTCAGCAGTGGGATCCAGACACGTTGATTTTCACCGAAGAATTAGGAAACTGGCTGACGGAAAATGGACGGAGGATGCTGTTGATAAACGAATTTGAGGGGGCTTGGAAACTGCAAATCACCAAAGGTGACGGCACACCTACACATTCTCTGAATCTGAAGAACGTCGAACGCATCGATTTTGAACTAAGGGATGGGTCCCTTAGGCAGCCTATTACCCTCGACCTGGCCACTGAGGCTGCCAAAAGGATTGATCTGGGAACTGCTGCTGTTCATGATCTACAAACGGAGACAGATTCTTGCATGGATTAAAGAAATATATAGCGTTAATCTGATTCAGTGAGCTCAACATGGAACATTGACTACTTCTGGTGTTATATAAATTTCTGGCTGTAGTTATTCCATGTATGAAAACATGTCAAGTAATAATCATTGCAATAGTAATTGTAACTGAGTTATAGACGTTATTTATAAATGGCTGCCAATTATAAATTCTTTATATTAAAATTAGCCTCACTAACCTCATTTTTGATATTTTTCACTCCAAAACGAGTTTAGTGAGGCTATTTTAAACGTATACAAAAGAACTGTAAATAGCTTTTATTGCAGCTATCACAGGCTCGACACACAAACGAGGCCGAAGCATGATATGATCTTGTATTGACCCCTTTCGCCTCGTTTGCTTGCCTTTTAAAACAAAATATTATTTAACCCTTTCCCGTCCAAGAGGTTCCCCATTGACGAGTAAAATCGTCTGGCGTTAGACAGAGTAAAATCTATAAGTGCCCTTAGCACTCATTCGAACGGGAAGGGGTTAACCGCAGACTCAACTGCAATAACAGCTTTTGGCAGCCATATACGAAAACGCTCTAAACAAA
>BLFN01000719.1:3601591-3604091 GCA_014634225.1 Acropora yongei | reverse complement strand
ACACAGAGTACGTAATATGAAAAGTGTAATAAAATATTATTTTTGTTTACGTTTTGTTCAGTCAAATAGAACATTTCTACAAACTTTTACAACAATTCTATCAATTACTTTACATGGAGAGTGGTGTTTGTCCTTTTTTTTTTGCTAAAAACATTAAAAATCTAAATAAAATACAAAATCTAATAATCTGATAAATCTAAAAGTATCTAAAACTATCTAGAAAAGCGAAGGGCGAATGGCAAAACTAAAACCCTATATACAAGGCTGCTAAGAAACACTAAACAGTGTCAATGGCTCCTTCTGCAGCTGCGATTGTTGTAGTCAAATGAAGTACGGCGTTTCACCCGCGATCTTCGAAGGCAAACCAAGGCCGACCTAAGGAGCGCAAGGATGTCATTGCTTGAGCGCAAGGATGTCATTGCTTGAATCCAGGAAATCGTTTGCGAAATATGTTCTCCTTTTTGGCGGCTACCAGCTCAGCCAGTCGACTATGGTATCTTATACATTCCTTCCCCACCCCTCCAGTAGTTGTAAATACAAGCGGCGTGAACAAGCCATGCTCAACATTCGACATTCTCCTCGAGTACAACCGCTTCTCGTCATTTTCATAGATGCGATAGATCTGCTGTGGCTCCTGCTCCCTGTAAGACCCGGCATTAGGTTGGCAAACCTGACATCGAAGAATGGCGAGCTCTGGGGATCCCAGAAGCCACGCACCCGAATTTGCATTCTAGAGTGTTGCGCTTTATTGGGCCCTCTACTGATCTGTTCTTCAGTGATTTCTCGGAGAACTGGCTCGACCTCGGCGTCACTATAACACGTCAGTGTATCCTCTCTCAGCTACGCGTTTCATACGTTTTATGTGCTTCACATCCAAAATCACACTGATCCTTTGAAGCAGACGGTACACCCGCTATAAACGACTTGATTTTGAAGGATAAAATTAAGTTCAGGGTCTTATCCTATTTCCTTTCTCTTTGTGACGTTTTTTTCTACGTTTTACGTATTTTTCGTTTAAGTGAAGTAATACTAAGTCTTCTCGCGCAACAGTCATTTTTGTGTTCATCCTTCGTCAGAAAAAAGAGAGCTATAGTGCTGACATTAAAATCGTCAGCTGCGAAGTTCTTATTTTTCACTTCCCGTTCACCTGCACGCTCCTTTGTATTTTCAGCTTGTTTAAATCGACCAAAAATTCAGAGCAAACTTTCGCAGTTAACTTGCTTCCAAGTAATTTTCCAAGTTTGCAAGAATTTCCTTACCTAGAGGGTCAATAAAACGGATAAACGGTCGGCTATTCACTAAGGAGCTTTTGCTCTTTAATTTGAAAGAAAAGTTAATGCCTAAAATTTAGCCAAGTCATTCGACATTTCGTTGACAGCAAATTATTTCCAATTTAAACTAACACCGGTCACTAAAATGAATTTCCAAGTAGTTGCATTCATTAGTTAATAAGTTATGCAATTAAAAAGTTCTGAGCCTAAAAGCATCCGCATCACTTTATTTCGCAGGTGACGCCCTTCTTTAGGTAACAACTGTTTTTGTAATTTTTCTTACAAAGTCCACCCAATATTCGATATTCGCATAATTAGCCCCGGATTATCTTTTGTAATTGTTGTTCTTCAGTTTTGTGGTTCAAAAGTTGGATAGTATTATCTCTTGGATGAATTTGTATCCACTGCGCAACTCAATTTGTGTTGGTAGTATCACATGAATAGTGATTTTTCCGTTGAAGAGCGCTATCCGACAGTTTTGAGCGACTTGAGTCTCGCACCTAGCTCAAAGGACACAACAACTAGCAAATATAGAGTATCACTTGGAAAATTATCGACTTCTCTTCTTAAAAGATTCCCCTTCCCCTCCCTTCCTCTCGCAATTTAAAGGTTCTTGATGTCTTTGGTCAATAAATAGTATAACAATCTTAGCAACATTGATTTAGGGGGGAGGGGACTGGGGTAAGAGAATCCAACTGTCCCAAGGGCTTTGTCCAAGGAAGACAAGATATTTGGCGTAGTTTGACAGTTGGTGTTAAAGAGGAACTTTACGTAGACATAAGGAGCAAGTCGGGCTTATCCACGCGACTAAGGCTAGAAGATGACCACAGTAAAATACCGTTTAAATACAGCAATAAAAAGTTTATTTTTTAGGATGAAAAGTATTCCATGACTACCCTACGCGCACGGCTCGCAAAGTGACTCAATAAACGACACGACTACAAATAAGGGTGTGAATGTGCGGGGTGCCTGAGGACAGCGGAAACCATCTTTTAAACTTATACAAGTGGAAAAAATATAATGCTAAAAAGAAAATACATGGAATCAATTACAATTAAGTATGACAACGCAACTATAGATCAAAGTAGAATTTGAAGAAAGAACTGGACAGCATTTAGACCAAAGCCAAATTGCAAGGTGGTAAGAAATTTGTTATAACACTACGAAAAATAAAAGTAGAGTACAAAAAAATATTGCAAAAGAAAGCGGAGCGAAAAAATGCATTGGAA
>BLFN01000719.1:3531299-3533131 GCA_014634225.1 Acropora yongei | reverse complement strand
ACACACATGCAAACTTCTTTCAAAACTGGCTTTGCCCGCCCAAATTGCTCTTGCTGCCCATAAAATCTAAGTAGCCCAAATTTTTGGGGGGCTGCAGCCCCCTCCCCCGGACCATAAGCCTATGGCTTTTCGTGACAGCTCATTAAGCGCCTGCAAAGTTTTATTACAAACTAGGCGACTTCAGCATGGACCAGCCCCATTGGGAGCGATTTTTCTGTGCATGCGTATGTTTGTATTTTGTGCTTTAACATATGATAATTTGCTGTAATCTTTCTTTGAGCGGTTTTCAAGCGACTGTCGAAAAACCAATACGAAAATAACTATTCCAACCAATCATAACAGGGGCAAACAGCGCGATCAACGAATCAGAATTCCTAGCCATTACCTGTACCTTGTTTAAAGCGCAGGAAAAATTCAGGCCCCAGTGGTTCAAATGGTGGATAACTCTACCCATTGGCTAAATCACTAACCACTGGATAAATAAATAAATTTTTATAGCTCTTACCACCCTTTGAAAAGCTGGGACCAACTGTATAAGATGCAATTGGTTTTGCTCCTCGTTGGTTGAAAAATGGGCGTCAATAACTAAGCTCAGTAGTCGCGTAATTACTTTCGCTAGTAATTTGAAAACTGCTCTATATCTAAAGAAAGTATTACCAGTTCAACTTTCTGTCTTTCAATAAATAGATTTCTTATCAACACAACCCAGCCAAAAAAAAGTGATTTCAAGTTTTATTATCATTATGACTAAATTAGATTACCTTTTTATTACAAAAAGAAAAAAAAAACAAACAAAAAACATTAGTACAGATACAGATGGAAGTAGATGACTGCATTTTCAGGAAACATCAAAATCCACGTTTGACCACATTAACCAACAATCACTGCTATTTTACTGATGAACTAAGAAAACTCCAATCTCTTTAAAGCGATTACCTCCCTGTTATTTGTTGGGGAACTTAATGAAAAAAAGTGATGATGAAAAAGTGAATAACACTGATACATTCGGCACGAAACAAGTCACCCCCTACACCTTTTGGTCTTAGTGGCAAATTGACCAGTGGCGAGGCTTCCCGGTGGCGAGAGGTCCTTTACCGGCATGAGTAGCTTGAAGAAAACCCAACCAAACAGAAAACAAAACAAACAATAAAACAAAAGTAAAAAATCTTTAACTCAGGACAGGTTGCTGCTGCTTGGAAAATTAATGCTTCCTAAATTAAATGGATCTTGACCATTCAAATTTCACGGTTGAATGACCGCGTTTGGGGTTCTGGTGATATTACACGAACCTTGCCACAAAGGCGAACAGAGGAATGAAAATTCACGGTTAAAAGAATAATGTCTAGCAGTTTGATTTAATTTTGGTGTAACTTGGTATTATTTGTGTTTTCGTTCTCCAAGTTCGAAGCGTGTTTGGTGCAGGCTCTCTAAAAACTTTCACCTCAAGTTGTAAAGCTTAAACTCATATTCAGGTCACAAAATATATTTTCTTCCACTCCAGTTGTATTTGACTGAACCGGATTGCATATTAAAAAGAAATTGTTTGAAATTTTCAAGATCTTCCCATGCTCTTCATATTATGGAGATACACAAGCCAATCCAGGGGTCAGAAATCCAGCCAGTGTGTGTTTTTGAACAGTGAACAGTTCCCAAAACCAAAGAGTTTGGCAGTAAATTCAATACGATTATCAGAGACATCTCAGTAACCACAGGAGATAATCTTACCGAAAAGTAGGCTCTGAAGCAACAGATGCATCTCAGCACAAATTTAGCAAGAAACCAAGACACTTCCCCATAAAAAATACAACAAATAAAAACAACAAACAAACAAA
>BLFN01000719.1:3500918-3503418 GCA_014634225.1 Acropora yongei | reverse complement strand
GGCCCTCATAATGCCTAAAATCCCAGTGACTTGTTCAACACAATCAATGTGATCTGAAATGGCCACAGGAAGTTTGATTAACTTACAGAACTTTTCTCTTTATTAATCACACCCTTAAACAGCAAATCCCTTTAGCATGGAGAAAATCCCGCAATACTCTCCACCCCTCAAAATTTAACTTCTTATTTCTCCAACGTTCATCATATTTCTTGACCAGCACACTTCACAAGCCTTGAGGTTTACAGTTTGGCTTCCCTTCACTCAACCTCCCTCGATACCTCCGCACGCCTTAACTCTATCCATTTCGTTTGTTTTTAACTCGTTACTTTTAGTTTGGTCCGCACTTGTTGAAACCAGCAATTGGCAAACGCCGCTCAAGTACTGGATTAGAGAAGACAAAGCCGCCGAGAAGTCCGTTGGTCGAAGTGTGCTGATAAAACAATCTGAGAATATCCATAAAAATTAAAATTACAGTATCCAATGAACTCAGTAGCGACATTTAACATTTAAAACGATTTTTTCGACGGTCAACTTTAAGCCACATCGATGAAAATAGCTTTAATAAAAAATGAAAGGGTTCCCAACAACCCACATGTGCCTTTCACATTTTCCTGCGCTTCTTTGCCATTCACGTCCGAACATTACGAAAATAAAAGACAACATGAAGAACAACGCAAAACAGACCACAAAAAAGTCTTTTACCCTTTGGAAAACTTCCAAAATCAGATACTGGCGATTTCTGAAAACTGAACTATTTCACAGCTAAAAGCCTAACCTTTGCACTTTGACCAAAACCGGTCATTTTGCGAGCACTCTTTAAAAAGAAAATGCGATTTCTCAGCTAATTTGTGATTTTTCATGGGCGTTTTGGTATAAATTCTGCGTCCATCCATAGCAATTAGGCTAAAATTCGAGAAGTATCTTTTTTTCTTTTTCAGCGTAAAAATCGCCGATTATGGGAAGTTTGCAAAGGGTCAATTACTTTGGACTCATTGGATTCAAATTCGGCGACTCCCACAACGGATTTGTGCTCCAAGATTTGCCATTCAAATTTCAGCGTGGAAAGGAACACGAAACTCAAAATTGGGTGATCGTGTGAGTGAATGCAATACGAGTCGCTGATATTTGACAATTTTCTCAATTGCATGAGCCTTTAATTTGAAAGATTTTTCATACATCACCATTAGTGTAAATCCTTAATTTTCTTGAGCTTTCATACGGCTGTACTCATTTATTTAATATATGACTGAAAAAATTACAAACTCCCGCCTAAAGAAACGATGTGACAGCAACATTAATTTGCACTGCAGTGCAAATTAAATTAATAAATTTGCTTGCTCTCAACCAATCATAATGTTTAGATTTTCTCAGTTATATTGACAGATCTGAGCTCTGCACATCCCACCATTTGTTACGTACAAGTTACTAATTCCATTGCTATTTTCACAGTAAATCACAAATAATAATTACAAGACGTCTTAACGCAAAGTTCGAGTGAAATGATTAAAATCAGAAGTCTGGTACTGACTATTCCCAGAAATTAGCGCGTTTCAACCAAAGACGGTAGGAAAAATGTCCTATTGACAAAACTAAAACCGGTTGAGTTTAAAACTGTTGATCCCAAAAAGAAACGGTCCTAGTATTTCGTGGCGCTGCCATGGTCCTTGCTTACGCTACCCTGTGTCTCCTCCAGAGCTTTCCCTTCTTCGTGTCCAGTCTCTTCAAAGGGTCCCTCGCCCGCGGCCATGGTCTCTTGAGCGGGTGTGCTATCTTTCTTAGGACTTTCATTCTTCACTTCGGAGCTGCTCTCGCTCTCTTGCAATGGTTTCCCATCTGATAGTTCTTCCTTTTCTTGAACAGTTTCCTGGGTCTCTTGTAATGGCTTCCCTTTGTCGAATTCTTCATAATCCTGCTCTTCTTTAGCTGCCTTCTTACCTTTAGAGAGGTCTTCCAAGTCACCCTCCTGGAAAACTTGTCTTCTACCGGGAACAACTTCCAGTTCACCCTCTTTGCCTTTAGTCACTTTACTTTCTTCCACAGCGCTTCGTATCGAGCCGTCTTCACTCGGCAACTGCTCATCCGATCGTCGGCTCCTCGATTCTTGGGCGCGGCTCTCTATACAGCCCTCCATTTCAGGTAAACCATGAGATCCTTCGCCCTCTGATGTTACCTCAGTAGGCATGGCAGCTTCTTTGTTGGGCGGGCTGACCTCTTGAATAGGTTCCCTGGCCTCTTTTGTTGGTGATTCCAGTTCCTGAGTCAGTGCCTGTGCATCACTGGCGGGCAATCTCGCCTGCACGGTTGCTGCCTCTTCCTTAGAGATGAACGACCGTTCCTCTTCAGCTCCATCTTTGGAGGTGGTAACTTGGATGGGTTCTCTAGCCTCTTTGGTCGGTGATCCTGCTTCTACATCAAGAAGCTCCCGTTCCGTGGACTTTTCAACCTCTTGGATTGGCTCTCTTGCGTCTTTGGTCGGTTGTTCTGATTCGCGAGTGTCAGA
>BLFN01000719.1:3477446-3479946 GCA_014634225.1 Acropora yongei | reverse complement strand
AAAGCTTTAAACCTGAGGTACTCAACAGAATTACCATGAGGATTTTCACACGACAGTTCACAAGAAAGATGAACAAGAATATGAGCCAACTGACAGTCTTCCTTGAATTGTGAGGTTTGGAAAGTTTTGTATGAATATCATTGACAAGTATTCACATGATTTTTCTTTCACAGTTTGGAATAAATGAGCACTTGTAAATTTTTCAAAGACTGCAAATTTGTTTAGTTTTTGGAAATTTTACTCAAGCTCATTTTAATATTCCAAATTTCATAATAATGCGATGTTACTTTACTAATAAAACAAAATATTATCCAGAACTCCCGAAAGGCTCGTGAATGGTACCAGGTATCTCTTACCAGTATTGGCCCATGTTCATGGGGTACTTTCATGGACAGTAGAAGATTAACCAGAGCCACGCCCACATAGGATTTTCCAGTTCCCGGAGGCCCCTGTTAAATAAAACTTACATCATCAAGAAAAAATAATCCAGTCCTTCAAAAAATAAATTCTGGCATAATAGAAGGATCTTGCTGATGTCTTCCTTTATAAAATTTAATACTACACACAAATCAACGTCAGAATACTGAACTATAATGCGATACTAATGGGCACTGTTACGCTGAATTCAATCAACAACCAACAGTAATTAACTATTAAGTACTTAATGTAGCTGAGAAAATTACTTCATTGTGATTGCTTAAGAGCAGGCAAACTTATGGCCTTATGGCCCGGTTGTTGAAAATTCAACTAGTAAGAGAAGGTTCTCCCAGTTTGAAAAACTCTGTTACCTGTTGAGCTGGAAAAAAAAGGGAGAGAGAGAGAACAATGTAGATTGCACTAAAATTTTTTTAAAGATAAATAATAAGTCTGTGTTGATTTCTTGCATGATTGCAGGCAAATTGAAGAGCTTATTAAAGCTAATGAGTAAAAAAATGTAAACATTAAAAATTCAAGCGTTCCTGGCACCCAACGATCACTGAACCATTAAGTTGTTAAATCCACAAAAATCGTTCATGTGCCAACCTGAATTAAGACCAATTTGTTCCTCAAAGCCAGTTCAACAGCAGCCAGTTGTGACTCATCCAGTTGATGTCTGCAGCTACTGTTCAAACGCAATTTATCAAAGTCTTCAAGTAAAGAATACTTTTCAGAATGCTCATCTTCGATGCTTCTCTCAGGGAGAGAGTCTCTTTGAAAGATGATTCCCCAATCTGGTGGAGATTTGATTTGGTTGATGTACTCAGCAGGTTCCATTTGCTTGTGGTCAGGAAAAACCAAAAAATCCTTGAATGGGACATAATCTAAAACAAGAAAATGTTTAATTGAATAAAATAATTCATTGCGGTTAGATAGCATTAAATTTTAGGCTTAGGTCTAATCTGTGTCACCAACCACCTCTCTGGTATTAATAATTTTCATGCATTTTAAGTATGCAAGATTTTCCACCAAGTCTTTGTATGTGATGGGTGCACCAGGTATTACCCTGTAGGCAGTCTAGGTCATTGATCATCCTAGATTAGTCAGGAGGGGTAACTGGGTATCTGCAGCAACACCAGGAATTGGTCAGGACCTTGCATGCTGTATACTACCCTCACCTTGTGATCTTGACAACTTTTCAACACCAGAGTTTTTGAAAGATGGTGCAACAGTATTTCATTGATACTAAGAACAGGGGGTGCAGACAAATTAAAAATTCTCCATTATTGAAAGTGAGGTATGAAGTTCACCTAAATTCCCATAACTTTTAATGAGGGCAGGGGCATATTCCCTACTTCCACAGCCTGTCCAACTAATTTGAAGTGTTGAGGCCTTTCCTTGCATAAATAAGGTTCTAAGCACTTTACTTCTTACGAATGGACAATCAACAGTGCTTGGTATTAGTGAGCTATTAATTATTATGTATAAGTGGCACAGCCTCAGGGTGAACACATATAGATGGAGAGGTCATAAACGATCTGTTGGCAATGAACACAACATCCTGTAAATATCAGTTTCCTGATAATGCAGTTACCAGTACTGTTGCAGCAGTACACTAAACATAAATTTTACCATTACCTCTGTTTTGCAAGACCTAATAATAATTTAATAATAATAATTAAATTTAATAATTATTATTAAATTTATTATTATTATTACCTCTGTTTTGCAAGACCTCCAGAGCCGGAGCATAAGAAAGATAGAATGTCTGGCTCTCAGCCATAAATGCTTCCTCACCTTTAAACAAAACCAAGTTTGTAATAATAAGAGGAAAATGCAAAATCAATATCATTACTGTGACTTTCTTGCATGACTGTTCATAGTTGCTTATTTCCCTGTTTGATCAATGATACCACACACTTCTGCCAACTACAGTATTATAGCAAAAAATCTCGCGAGTGGGTGGGCTTTTATTATTGTTCGTATAATGTAGGAGAGGGGAATGAGAAGAGAAGGAAAACTGTGAGATCTCCAGTGGATCTCTTGTTTCTGACTCTCATTTCATCAGCCAGAGCAAGACTTG
>BLFN01000719.1:3459946-3464946 GCA_014634225.1 Acropora yongei | reverse complement strand
AAAGGCTTCACAAAGCTCAAAGTAAAATTAAACGCATAATTATGATGAAACAATACCTACATGACAACCTCTGGTTCCAAAGCCTCTCCTTCCTTTCTCCAACATTTTGTGACCTCAACAATATCACCAACTGACACTTTCAGATGAAATTCTTCTCCAGCTTGATCTTCATGCCGGAGGCTGACAACAAGCTCCGACAGCAAAGAATCCCTTGTCACACCAAGTCCTCTTTGTTCACCATGACCTTCCTCTTTAACCAAAACAGAAGCCTTCAGCCAATTCCCAGATTTCCTCACCACTACACCTTGAAGCTTAACGTTTTGCTGGAACAAATCCACTCCAGGGCGACTATGCTGCCCATTATCATGCTGCCAAAACTCAGCATCATCATTTATTGGATCCAATGAAAACTTTTTGAGTTCACCAAAGAATTCTTCACATGTAGAACTTGTTACAAATACATCTTCTGCTTCCTTTTTCGCAACAAAAGCCCTTAGAATTTGTAAACGGTATTTGTACGTTGGAAGGTGCTGATCAAGTTTGTAGATTTCACCCTTCCAGCCAAAAGGAACCTCTACATTACTCAAGAAATTAAGACACCGGTTTTTAACTGCTAGATGACATTGCAGTTTATCCTTACAAATTTTTGACACAATATTATCAATGTTTCCTGCATCATGAGGAAACATGATTACAAAAATTTAGATAATCTGAATCAAGGCAGATAAATACATCAAGGACCCAATTTTGAAGTAAGGGAGGGGTGGACGATTTTCCCACAGCTGTTCCTCCACTTTATTATAGTTTCATACCATCCTTTCAACTCTCAATTCCATTTTATATACAAGAAATAGTTCTTGTCTAAGCAAAATCCAGGGTAATTTCCCGGTTGCGCAAACCCAAAAGCTGTTTCTTTACATACGCCATGTCTCCACTCCAGTAAGTAACTGTGCACTTATTTTTCCCAGAAATCTTGAGATCAAATGTCACTTTCTCGGAATTATCCATACCATAAAGAAAAAATATTTGTTGCGTCCAATAACGTGAGCAGTACTCCATTTGGAAAAAAATTTGAAAAGTAGTCTTTTTAAGGCCTGGAATCGTGAGATGCATTCTCCCACAACGAACTTCCTCTGCCGCCACGATGGAAGGAGCAACAAATTTTGTGTCACGAGGGTAGAGTACCGAGGGAAGACGTTGCTTCTTGAAAATGAGGTTCGATATTTGCTCCAAACCCTCGCGGTATGGTATGTGTAGAATTCTTGCATTGTATATCTTTACTTTCGTTAAGAAAACGAAAGTCTTTGCTCTCACAAACTGAGAGGGGTACCCAACGAGACGCTTCGGCGAAATATCGTTGCTTCTTGAAAGTGAGGTTAGATATTAGCTCCAAACCCTCGCGGTATGTGTAGAATTCTTGCATTGCTATTGTTTTCCTTTTCGTTGACTAAAGAAGTGGAAATCTTTGCTTTCCCAATTAGTGAACACGACAATACGGTAGTAGAAATGAGGTGTTTTCTAAATCTCTGGATTGATCCACAAAAATTTTGCACTCTTACTTTAGAAACACTTTTCCCTTGTACATGTAACCTTCGTTTTCAATGCTCTATTTCGAACTGAAATTTTCTAATCGTCAAGTGACAAGGGAACAAGTTATTAAGAAATCGAGTATCCTTTTAAATAAAATTAAGTCAAGTGAATGAGTAATTACGTATGTAAGTAAGTAATTAAATAAGTAAGAAAGTAATGCTAAATAGAGTAAGTTCGTAAGTGTATGAACTTTATTTAGGTAACCGGGTTTCCGGTCTGGTAACCAGAGGCTAATGTTGACCGGTCTAAAAGATATACACATAGTTTAAACCAAAAAACAGATGAGAAAACTTAGCTGATACATTATTTATCGTTTGATATTCAATTAGATGTATGCAATAGAAAAAGTCAGTTGATCAATGACTGGGACAGTTGATCAGTGCTAGGTAATCATTGTTAGGACAATGGATCAGTGCTTGGGAAATTTAACCAATGTTAGGGACAGCTGATCAGTGCCAGGGACAGTTAATCACTGCTTGGGACTGAACTGAACACGAAAGTTTCTTGGACCAATAATCAACAAATTGAGAAGTGTCAATAATAATGGTGGTCACTGAGCATTTCAAACAACATACTCATTCGGGTAGTGCGGCCGCTGTCAGTTTTTCTCACGTCTGGTTCTGGTTTCTGCTGTTGGGCGATTTCTCGGGGTCACTTCTCTCACTCTCAGCAAGCTGGTCTTCTCTTTTAGTGGTTCCCTCAGGACCTGGATGGTTTTCAGCATTCCTGAGGATCTCCTGTCTCCAGTCTTCAGAGTCTGACTCTCCTCCTTGGTCTTCAACCTCATGGTCAGGATCACTCTCTATCAGTGCATTAGCAAGCTTAAACTGACTTGCGTTGTGATAAACAAGTCTCCCATCAGTGATCCTCCTGACTCCAATGCTTGCTCTTGTGTTACGATGTAGAATGCTGGTTCAAAGCCTGTTGACCACTTATTTGTCTTTTTTCTTTTCATCAGAGTGGCATGGTCTCAGGTGATGAAGTTGTGCTCCTTAGTGTTCTAATTCTGGGTATTCTGTTTGATCTTTTCCTTGTAGGTCACATTTCTTCTGTTGATAGCCTTGTCACGAGTTCTTTTCTTGCTTTTTTCCTTAGTTTGATAGTTTAGTTTAGTCCTTACTTGTCTATTCACAGGCATGGCTATTAATCCTGTAGCAGGGTGTGGACTCAAACGATGGCCAGGCAACATTTCTAGAATGGCAATACTGCTGTCTCGTCCCTGGAGATGTCTTGTTAAGCAGTTTCATAAATCTATCTGCCTCTCCTTTGCCGCACTCATGTTCTGGCATGACTCGGCAATGATGGAAGTCCTCGTTCTTGGCTAATTGCTCTAATTCTTTTGAATTGAACCAGAGACCGTTGTCACTTCTAGCTGCCTCAGCCTCTTTGACAAGTATCCTGTCACGCCCAAGAAGCTTCTCACTACTTCTTCTGGCTCTGGTATATCTTTTATATTTGTCTGGGTCTGACCTCAACCCATCTTTAGTGAATTATTTTCCATAAAACTTAATCTCTTCAACTCCAAACTGGCACTTGTTAGGGTTAAAAGTAGTGCCAAAATCTGATAGTCTTTGTATGACAGTTTCCAGGGTCTTGTTGTGCTATTATAAGTGTCTCCCACCTAGCAGGATGTCGTCACGCTGGCTCAGGCACCTTGTTTTATGTCTCCAAATATGGGATAAATGGCTACATCTAAGATGTGTTGTGATGACTTTGCTCCAAAGATCAATCGCTCCAGTCTTAGGTTTCCCCATGGGGTGCTGAATGTAGCAACTTTCCTGGATTTGAGCTTGAGTAGAAGCTGATGGTACCCTTGTCTCATGTTCAACTTAGAGAAGATGGTGCAATCATGGAATTTGTACATGAAGTCTTCAAACAGGGTCCCTTGGATTATCCTGTGTCTTTCCATGTACTGGTTGGGTATCCTGAGGTCTATGCTGGCGTTTATCATGTGCAGTTCCAGATCGTCTTTAGCTGTTCCACAGGACTTCTGCTTTGGTTGAGCCACTACCGGTGAACACCATGTTACTGGTTCCCCTTCTGGGACCTGTTCGAAAATCCCTACTTTAAGGCATTGCTTCAGCCGTTTCTTGAGTGGTCCTTGCGAGTAGTAAGCAACTGGTGTGGACCTCTGCGCAAGTGGTATATTAGACTCTGGTTTCATGCTGCAGACAAATCTTCGTCATTTTTGTCGTCTCTGATCTTGTTGATGCCTTTAAATGTGTCACTGACCTGCATTTATCGTCTTGATTTCGTGGTTTGGCCTTTATTTTTCTTGACAGCCTTGACAACTGGCATTTCTTTCAGGAATAGTGAGAAGGCTTGAGTTATTCTTTGCTGATGCACAGCATTTTTGACTTTGCCAAGGAAGGAAATTGTAACCTTTTGTTAGAAACAAGAGAGCATGAGTGGCCACACTAAAGCCTCATTTCCACCAGCAAGTTTTCCTTGACAAGTCCCCTTGTCAAGGAAAACTTGTTGACTGTACACACTAGCAAGTTCTCCTTGACAAGTGGTTCCTTGACAAGTTTTCCTTGGTAGTGTAAATGGAAAATATGACAAGTTTTCTACGTGAAGTGCACTTGGCAAGTAATTTGCATTAGCAAATATCGCCCTTGTCAAGGTTTTCCTTGACAAGTTTCCGTGTTCAAAAACTAGCATGCCAGTTTAATCATTGTTATTTCTTACTGTTTATGCCAATAGACAGTTATGGGAGACAACAATTCTGACTCAGCAAGGTGATCATATCTGAAATCTGAGCATCGTTCAAGATCAGCCGTTTCATAAATATTTCGGTAGTTATCCCTAGTTAACTGACTAAAAGCAAAGCAATTGTTTTGACGGATTAATTATTTTATTAACTGGCTTAATGTCGTACAAGATCCTTGAAATAACCGTGTCATGTACAGAAGCTTCTTTGAGTTCTGAAAAGGGAAGTCGGGCTTTGTGTTGAAAAACTCTCCCCAGCTGGGGCAGCTGTAGTTTGAACTATTAGTTGTTGTAGAGTTGACAGGTGAAAACTCCTACTTTTGAAAAGGCATTATTATAGGTTTGGATTGGTGAATAGGACGAAAGCGTGGAAGAATTGAAAAATCTGACAGTTTAAAATTGCTTTCGAGCGATCTAGTGTGGTTAGCAATTTCGTCCCTAGAGCCCTCTTTCCTTTTAGCCAGTACCAAGAACACGGATTCTGGATACTGGCCAGTTCCAAAGCAGGACGTCAACTAATCATGGACTTCCAGAACGTCTACGCAGACCCAGAAATTTGAAACAGTAATGGCTGTCGACGGTTTCAAAATAGACCTTCAATGCTACTACGCTTGATTTAGAAATAACCAGAGTTCGTGTTCCTGTTGCTGACCAAAAGAAATGCAGACTCTGGGGACGAGATTGTGTGTATGGTTAGGTGA
>BLFN01000719.1:3425113-3427613 GCA_014634225.1 Acropora yongei | reverse complement strand
CAATGAGCAGAGGTGGCACTGACGGCTCCTGCAGGCTAGGTGGCAGGATCGCGAGCTAAGTCAGAGAGGATGCTTTGTTTGGCTGCGAGATAATGGAGCTCTATCAGCAGCTCACACCCACAAAGGTGTACAGAGTCCACAAGAAAGCAGCACCACGGCGCGATGTCTCGTGTAGGATGTGTGGAAAATCTCCTATCACTAAGTGTGCTCTGCTTTGGCCCAGTCTAAATACTTGGAGAGAAACAACGCGGTATTAAAGTCTTCTTCGAGATGGCGAGGGGACTGGGGCTAATTGACGCAGTTCCTCCTTGGTATTTGCCTGCAGTGCCCAAATCAATCGAGAGTCACCTGAGGCACTAGCGTTTTGGGATGTCCCAGTTTATGCCGAGCACACTATCGTCAAGGCAACAAGAGTGAACGCTCGATTTGTGGACCACAACACAAAGAAGGTGTGGGCTGTGGAGATATCCTGTCCATGGATAGAGCACTGGGAAAAGAAGTCCAAGGAGAAGACGGCTAAGTACGGGCCTTAGCGATTTGAACTAAAGAAGCAGTACCCTGGCTATAACCTTGAACAATGTAATATCATCATTAACCTGCTAGTGGGATGCTCAAGGGATCTAGACTTAACAATGAGGAAGCTTTTCGGCAGCAGGGGCCATGACGTATTGAGAAGCATGCAGAAGGCTACCGTCTCAAGTTCCCTCAACATAGTGAGAACTTTCAAGGCCAACGTCACTTTGACTTTTCCAGAGCGAATTGCTCGAGAACTTTAGATTGTTAACTAGATTTATATCTTTTATCCTACATTATTTAAGCAATGAGGTTTTCCTTTAATAGTTCCTTCAGACGGCATAGGTTACGCTGTGCGCCCTATGTTCTTTTATTTTAGCATCCATACATTTATTAACTGCTAATAATAATAATAATAATAATAATAATAAAAACGCATTCTACACAAAGGTGTCTCAGTGCTTAAAGAGCTCTCACGAAACAGACATGTTTTCAAAGCCCCTTTAAAAAGATCAACAGAGTTGCTTAGTCTAATAACGAGCGGTTGCCAAATCCATAACATGTAACAGCTCAATAATACTTCCCAGGGCAAGCCCATTAAGAGTTCAATAGCTTATCAACAGAAACTTAAAAATTGAACACTGTTGGTTTTTTTGATGGCGATAATACGGAAAGCAGTACTTTTTTTTATTCAATATCACATATAGTTGGACGTTTACCTCTGCATAGCTATTACTGACATTCAAGAACTCGGCACTGGCTTTTTCGTAGAACTTGCTTTGTAGGGCGTACACAAGCTGTACCCTTTCACGTTTCTCCAACATCCAAACATTGGAGATATTCAAAAGATCTTTAAATGATTCCACCTCTAAAATAAAAATGACGCAGGAAGTCATTTATGCTGAATTTATAGTATCAGTATGAAACAACAAGCTGCTATGCTAAGCATCTACGAGCCAGAATGGAACCAGAAAGCCAGAAATGACATTTTTAGTTTTTAAAACATATCCATCAACCTATAACAAACGTATGTACAACTGTTACCTCGAATTCCACTTTTTAAGAGCCGCATAAATGACGTAAACTTGGCAAAACAAGCAATCATTTGAGCAATCTCGTCCCCAATGCCCGCTTTTCTTTTGGTCAGCACCAAGAACACTGACTCTTGCCAGATCCAAAACAGGAAGTCCGCGAATCATGGACTACGCAGACTCAAAAATTTGAAACAATAGTGATGCAGAGTCCGTGTTGTTGGCGCAGACCAAAAGAAAAGCTGGCTCTGGGGATGAGATTGTCATTTGACAGGTAAGGGTTTACTCTTCTGTAGACGTTACACCTGCTTTATAATATAGTTTTCAAAAAAGTTTGCAATGCAAGACTGTTCGTGACGTCATAAAGGAAGAATCGACCCATGAAGAGGGACATTCCGATCTCAAGGCCAAGAGCAAATGTCTGAATTGCTTGCTTGTTTGCACCCCCTTGCTCGATAAATACTCCTCCGCAAAATGTAAGAAGTGCTTACTTGATTTGTCAATGCAAACGAGGGAACGCAGAGTTTCAATCGCAGGAGAGCTTCCAGATGTCTGAGATTTCAATTCTGCGGCGATCTCTTTGTCGTCATCATCAGTAATTTCTTCATCAATGGCAAGAAGTCGTTCATTCTTCTCAACAGATGGATCACTGAAATCACTGGGATTTTCCACCTGACCCTGGTCCTCCACTTGTTTTCCTTTGCCTTTCCCGGGGGAGCTAAAATTAAAGTCAGAGTTGAAGTAAAATCATTAAACCTGTCTTTTTTGTCTTACAACTGAATTACTAGTATACATACTGCAAAATGCACAGTCAAGGGTTTGTTCCCCCTTAAAGCCTGGATTTTCTCAAGATTCTTCGCGACTGCTTAGCTTATCAATCGATCACCAATCAACAAGAGGCCAAAGCGAGCCTGTATTCTGGCGGGTGTGTCCTGTTGCGCCCATTTCAAAGTTTA
>BLFN01000719.1:3405113-3415113 GCA_014634225.1 Acropora yongei | reverse complement strand
GTAATAATTTTAATGCATTTTAAGTACGCAAGATTTTCCATCAAGTCTTTGTATGTGATGGGTGCACCTGGTATTACCCTGTGAGCAGTCTAGCCCATCAATCATCCTGGATTAGTCAGGAGGGGTAACTGGGTATCTGCAGCAATATCAGGAATTGGTCTGCATGCTGTATATTCCCCTCACTTCGTGATCTTGACAACTTTTCAACACCAGAGTTTTTGAAAGATGGTGCAACAGTATTTCATTGATACTAAGAATGGGGGAGGGGGAGTCAAATTAAAAATTCTTGAGTTTGACACCTCTATAATTTGCCATGTGTTAGTGTATTGTTTTGGCTCATTTCTATTGCAAGATATATTTTTAAGTCTCCAAGAATTTGCTTTTGAGGGACAAAATATGACGTTTACCGTGAACGTGTTGTTAACTTGCATTATATATTGTGACGCTAGGCCCGGCTATTATTAGAACTGTTTACAAGTACTGCAGATAAATTCTTTTCACAGGTATCATATCAATTTGCCTTCCTACGTGTTTCTTCGGAGACGTCGTAGGTTTACTTCCAGAAAGCTGTACGCTTGTCTAGAGAAATAATTCTTATGTTCCTTGCAACTAACTAGCCCGTATTAATGCATGTGCTTATAGCTGAAGAGCGAAGGAATGTTTTGAGACGGAAAAACACGCCAGCCAATCGACGGAATACAAGGAATGGATATCGATCCAGAATTTGTCTTGACAACATAATTTTCTTGAAGAACTTTGCCAGCAAACCATTTTCCATGATTGATTGCCGGATCAAGGGTGTGATAATTCCCACACAGTCTCTCACTCGCTGTACAAGATCTTCTCGTTTACCGCTTAATTTTAAGCCCCTCCAGGGTATTCTTTCAGTTCTTTTTCAAATTTGGAGCCAGGAACGCTGTCCTCATTCGGTCAGAACTGTAAGGGAATGAAGCAAACTACTCGCCATTTCCCTTGCAGCTCTCAAAGAAGTGGAGTTTGTTTGTCTGAGTCACGCGGGGGGTCTAAAATTTCATGACGTCATTAGTATAAAGCGCTATTGAAGTGAGGTATGAAGTTCACCTAAACTCTCATAATTTTTAATGTGGGCAAGGGCATATTCCCAACTTTCACAACCTGTCCGACTAATTTGATGTGTTGAGGCCTTTCCTAGCATAAATAAGGTTCTAAGCACTTTAATACTTCTTAAGGATGGACAATCAACAGTGCGTGACATTAGTGAGAGAAATATCAATGATAATTATTATGTATAAGTGGCACAGTCTCAGGGTGAACACAGATATAGGTGGAGAGGTCATAAAATTAATGATCTGTTGGCAATGAACACATCATCCTGTAAATATCAGTTTCCTGATAATGCAGTTACCAGTACTGCTGCAGCAGTACACTAAACACAAATTTTACCATTACCTCTGTTTTGCAAGACCTCCAGAGCTGGAGCATAAGAAAGATAGAATGTCTGGCTCTCAGCCATTAATGCTTCCTCACCTTTAAACAAAACCAAATTTGTAATATTAAGACGAAAATGCAAAATCAATATCATTACTGTGACTTTCTTGCATGACTGTTCACAGTTCGTTATTTCCCTGTTTGATCAATGATACCACACACTTCTGCCAACTATTGTAGCAACAAATCTCTTGAGTGGGTGGGCTTTTATTACTGTTCGTATAATGTAGGAGAAGGGAATGAGAAAAGAAGGAAAACTGTGAGATCTCTAGTGGATCTCTTGTTTCTGACTCTCATTTCATCAACCAGAGCAAGACTTGACTGGTCCATTACACAACACTTCCAATTAATTGAATCATGCAGATGTGAAACTTTGAACTACTCCCAATAAACACAAGTCACAATATTATTAAGAGCTTACAGTCTCCCTTTGTTTCCCTATACTGATCGCCCTCACTCGCTGCCACAGATTTGCTGTTATCCTCAAATTGCACTTGCACACACTTTCTTGTGCCAATACTCCCATATATCAACTATATGGGAATGAGCCACTGTGAAGAGTGTGTTTTCCAAGCAATTTAATCTGGGATAGGGTAGAGAAGTCAGAGATTTACCTAAATTCAAGTATAATTGATCACTTTCTAGAAGCTTGCATTTAGGTATAGCGAGGCTGGGATAGGTTAGGGATTTTCAGTGTTTAGTCCAGCACAAGGTTGCAAAATGCACCTTAACTTAGTCTGTTTCAGGTTAAGGATTTTTAAGTCCCAGCAGTAAACACTGACCAAAAAAAATTAATATACATTCGATAGATTAGCTACTAACTACCATATGGCTTACCCTTGTGAAAAACTACACACTCCAAATCTCTGAAGTTCTTTTGATTATACTAACTGTAGTGACACTTTGGAGTTCTTTGAAGTATCTGCAAACTCTAGCAAACATCTTCCGGCTAGTATAGCAACCTCCTATGGTGCCTTAACATGCAGAAATCTGACCTCATTAGATAAAGTCTTTTAAGTTTGTCCCCCAACCTCTTTTACTGATCTCCTGCATCTTGGCAATAAACTGTGGCTCAGTGATGGCATTTCCTTTTTCACAAAGATTGATCCCTACAATGCTAAATATTCAAACAAATGATTTTAAATTAACCTGGTTACCAATAATAGCAATAACCAATAATTTATGCTCTTGTGTAGTGCAAGGTAATAATTGCAATACGCAAGGTGTAGCACAAAAAGACGGCAAGGTTTATAACACTCTCTTGACACTGGTTGGGCTGATTCAACTTTTTGTAATTGTGTAAAAAACATAAAACATGACCATAGATGAAACAGATAGAAAGGGACACAGCTAGACTGTAGTCATTAATAATAATTAATCCTAACCAGCTATTGCTATAACCACAATGTCATCTCGTAGAAAGATGGCGAGCCTTAGTACTGCAATGCTACCTTTCAAAAAAATTAAACAAGGGAGAGAAGGACTGGAGCAGCCTGTGGTAACAGCACCTTCCATGAAAAAAAAAAAATTTACATTACCCAAATTTTACTCACAGATTTCACAACATAATGGGTTAAGTTCAATGTTGCTTCTCTCCTCTGCTTCGAGGAGCAACCTAGTTTGATTCCCAATTTCCTTTCTCTTATAACCCAAATTATTCACCATTAGGGTTTAACAGTTAGTTGACAAATAACATTGTTAATCAAACAATGTTAAAATCCACATCATCTATATCTAGTGGTTAAATGCTGTGTCTGTCTTTATGACCAGTTCTTAATTATCAAACTCATTAATAATTCATGATTAATATCTGTTAATTGGATACAGATATCTCTTTATTTACATAATTTTTTTTGTCTGATGTTCTTTGTTAAAAATGACCACTTAATGCTATTGTATCGTACGTCGTTATACCACGCTCGTGTCAGATCGGCTTCTTGTAGAGGTCATTATTAATAATAATTATTATTGACACCAGCCAACCAAAGCCCAGTATTCAGGTAACATGACTTAGTATACTGGTTACAGAATACTTAAGTGAAGCTAGTTTTTCACATCATTTCACAAGTTGGATACAAAATCTGCACTATCCATCACTCAAAAACTAATTCTTACCTTTGCTCAGCAATACATCTGTCTACCACCGCCCAAACAGGCTCTTGAAATGTGCCATCAATTGAAATGCAAAGGAGGTTTCCGTACAGAAGACCTTCTGTATCCCTGGATATAAAATAACAAGATGAGGTAAGACCTACACTAATGGCAGCTCCCTTTATTTTTTGACAGTCTGCTATCAAACTGAAAACATTACTTTTCATAGCTTGTATCAAGATTCACACCAACTGTATAACCTTATCTGTTTGCTGCTGTGAAGAAGTCAATGGAACCAAAAGCCAGACTTTCATTTAATGAAATATCTGTTTTTGGGAGATCCAAATATCTATAAATTTCTTAACTGAAACATCACCAAAAAAATTCATACTAGCTAGAAAAAATTCTTGCATCCATTTTTAGATGGGCTACATATATTATTGCAATTTTTGTCACTCAAAAAGGTCAGCAGTGTGGTCAGGCCAACTCAAAAGCAGATTCATTTTGGCCACCACACACATTAAACATTATAGTATTAGATCTATTTTATTTCATTGATTAATGAAAAGGACATGTCATTGTGTTAATTTATATCTGTGAACTTACAATGTAAATCATGTGAAATAAGTATTGAACTTGAACTTGCATCAGTTAGGATTTTTTGGATAAAAATACTTTCCAAGGAAGCTCATGGGAGGTAATTTTCAGCTTGCAACTTCTTGATGGAAGATTCTATTCCCCCAAGTTATCTTCAGCAATGAAATCTGAACAGTTCAAATACTTCTGGCTGATAAAAACATCTTTTTAAACGGTCTTCAAACATTACAAATTTAGAAATGTCTCTCAAAAGCTTTATTGCAGAATTACATTGTTCATTGGGTACCCTTGAGAAGTATATACGTAAGTTTACAAGATACTTTCAGTTGAGCGACATACCATGGAAGACAGGGATGGGGAATCATATTAAATTTCTTACTTTACTGGAATAGGAATTACCGAATAACTACTGGCCCCAGGACATTATGACAGCAGTTATGCTTGCCTTGCAATACAGGCATGAGGAGGCACCACCCTAATAGCATGCCAATTCGCACACGCTCTCATCCGGTGGTCCATAAAGTTGGTGGATAATTCAAGCCTGTCTCAAAGTTACACGTCAATTTGTCCATGCATGTTGCATGTCTTCAAGTGATTGCGCATGTATATATTAAAGAAAACAGTTTCAAAAAGCATGGACAATCCACAAAAAGCAGCTAACAACTAGGCTTAGAAGTCAGCTATCTTTTCACTAAAATGAATTGAACCAATAAGAGAAAGATTCTTTGAATGGGTCTTGCTCCACCCGAATCAGCTGCTTTAAACATTTCCAATCCCTGGGTATATTAAAAGCTTAATATTATTGTTACATAATCATTTTACATCATGACAAAGGAATTACATAACCCAAAAAATTAATGCACTTCACCATCTTATGGTTACGTGTGAATACACAACAACTCTGCTGAATTGACTGGCAGCATTTTCTACGGCATAATACTGGCACGTGGCCAACACTACTCCCAAATTTCATCAATGTCTCACTCCATATCACTGTTGGCTTGTGTGTCCAGCCTCTTGTACTCAAGACACATAGACATTGGAGTTGGTGAACATTCATGGTGTAGAGAAGCTCCCTTCAATGAAACCCTGCAGATGCAATCAAGTAGATCTTTGGTTTTGTAAAGTAACATTCATTATTTTGATACATTTACATTACATACTAAAGGAAAATAAAAGTGTGCAGTGGATACAAAACTAAGGATTTGTTTCCCCACAAGCAGTTCATAATAATTTACAAAACTTCAAGATAGTGAGGAACACACTGTGAAAACTCTCTGCTTTAAAAAAAATAGCATTCTTTCAGTTCACTTTATTTCTCCATAAACAAACACAACTTTGCTGGCCCCTGGACCTGAAATGCACCTCCCATTGCCACTTAAATACAGGCAATACCATGCTCATATGGCATAGTAACATTGCTTTCAGATGATGCAGTGTTGTAGTGTCAATCCGTTCTATACAAGTGTCTTGGAAGTGTTGAAACTGGTTTGAGCCACCTTAAGGAAAAACATCAATATTGAAAAGGAAAGTATCAACATCTGCCAGTAGCTGTATGCTTTATTGATGTTTCAAACAATGCATGTAGATCAGCAAAATTGTATTGCTTGAGCCATCAATGGACTCATGAACTTGGATGTGTTCTGTGTGACAGCAGAAAAAACAAATTGTTACCTGTACATCCTCAAATCTTTCGGATCACATTTCTGTCCACTGAAAACAAAGTCACTGATGCCCTTCCTCAACTTATGGAAACATTCCTCTCTAAGAAGTCTGAAGTAAGTGTTCAAGTAATCATCTTCTGAATCATACTTTCTGTCTTTTTTAATCACTGGCAAGTCATCTGTCTTCAATCCTACAAATATTCAATCAACTTACTGTGTATGCAGAATTCATACTGTCTTTATTGCATGGTAATGTGAACATATGACTTACATAATATTCACATTATTTACTTTACTTTTACTTTTAAAAACGAGCATGGTGAGTATTAAAGTAAAACATGGTTTTTAACAATGAAATGCCTCAATACCAGTATCCTTTTTCCAATAGACTACCAGCGTTTGACCAGACAAACAAAGCCCAGCTAAGTCAGCACTTAGGCTGGAAAGTTGGAGGTAGATTATCTTCACATGTAAAGATTTGAAAAATATGACACTAATATGTCCTGTATGGGCAGAGGTTTCATTACAAGCTGGTTTCCAGCTGTATACCACCACTTATTTTGCTTCTCAATGCTGGCTACTTTGTCTTGAGTTTTCCATAAAGAGCCCCTTATTGCAGTAAAATATGTAATGTAGGTGATAAAAATTAATATTTATAAAATTAACAAGGAGGGCATAAAGTAATAATTAGAAGAATATTAAACAACAATAAGCTTTTATATCTACTGATCTAAAGAAATAATTTTGCATGAATGGAATCAGAATGTCTGTTTAGCATTGGTTCTAGGTCTCATGGCCGACTCCTCCATGTGTAATATTGAGAAACAATGGGAAACAGAAAACAAGATGCCTGACATCTATAAACACTACGTTGATGATATACTTTAATGAAACCACATGTAAAATGAAATCTGGGATAATAACCCTTGCGGGAATGGTGGGATCCCAGGAGGCATTGGTGGGAACCCAGGTGGGATAGCTGGTATCCCCCAAAGGGAGGGTGGGGTCCAGCATGATATGGGCGGGATCCCAGATGGGACAGGCAGGATCCCACCCAGGAGTTGGGATGCCAGGAGAGTGATTTGGGATCCTGCATGGTATAGGTGGGATCCCAGATGGAAACCCAGATGGGGACCCTTAGTTGCATTGGACATCACTCAAGGCAACATGATCAAAATGCATGATTAAATGGCACTCTGTTGCCACCTTGAACAAACAAAAAGGTGATCCTGATTGGTGTATTGAACAGTTATGTGATCACACAATAATGAAATTGCCATGTTTGGCATTTACTCTTAATCAATTTTCCCTTTCAACTTTATATTAACATATTTATTAAAGTCATGAATACGTATCAAAGAATAGTTTATTAATTTGTTCTGACATTCACAAAAACTAAATTAATGCCTACGGGTTAGAAATCAAGTTCTCACACACAACTGGTAGCCATGCCAAGTCGAACCATGCAGCCTGACCTTTATTAATTACAGACTACCTCAATGAAAGAACAAATTTGAAAGAGTACATTCATAACAGGACGAACAAACTAGTCCGGGAAAATAATTTGAAAACTGCAGTAACTCAAGGACTGAATACAAATAAATCTCCCCACAACAAACAGGAAATGGAAAAACTATCTTCCAAGAAAAAACTCCAAAAAACTAGAAGGGTGGTTGGGCTGAGGGTCAGGCAATGGCGAACGGCAACAAGAAAAGTGGGCAATCTCATAAGCCATGTGACCTATATCCCCCGCAAACTAGCACCCAGACTCCCAAATGTGTGTGAAAAAAACGTTTTCTGTTTCTTTCGTGCCTTAGCCAGCGGAAAACAACACTTAAGTCCTTTCTACTGTTGTAATGACTGATGCTGAAACAGCTTCAGATTTCCTAATGACCCTGAACAACAGTCATCCTTCTTTCGACTTTATAAGGGAGCTCAAAGAAAACGGCAGGCTTCCCTTTCTGGGAACGGAAGTAATGAAGAATGGATGCTGGCTAGACACAAAGGTGTACAAAAAACTGATGGACTGAGGACTACTGTTACACTATTAAACACAGCCAAGTGGACAGGAGATGTAAAAGCTCACTACTGAACACCATGCTTAAACTGTGTGTTTAAGCTCTCGTCTACACGGAAGTTCCTTCACGAGAAATGCAAACGCCTTTATTAAGAGACCTTTGCTCAATTGTGCTACCCAAACAATCTTGTGCAATCTACCATCCACCAATTCATTGATTCTAAGACTCACAAATGCAAGTCTCTGAGAAACGAGCTCTAATCAGAATTACTGTGCTGCCCTTTGAAGATAAAAAATCTGCAAACACACTAGGCAAACAACCTGGTGACCTCGAAAGTTACTCTCTTACTCCAATCTCAAGTTCATTATCATGTGACATACGATATATCACTAAAAAATCTCAATAATTAGCGATATCTATATATTCTATAAAAATTATGGCTGCAAACCACCGCAGGAGCACCTAGATATTCACAATGCTTCAAAAATTAAACTAGTTTAGGTTTATATATACTTTGGGTAAAAAAATTGGCAAGCAAAGCAAGTAAGGTGAAAACTGACACAGCTCATAGCTGATAGACATTATTAAATTGTCTTTCAGCTATGATGAGCTTATTGATTTTAATGTTTCACTATATTGCCATCAAAATTGTTTAAGTACAACAAAAAGCTCAGCTGGAAAATTCAATATTACTTACTTGGTTTTTTAATCTCCTCTTTATTTGGTATCAAAGGGAGTTCTTTCCATGGCAGCTCTTCAATATCTTTATCAATAGCCCCAGGTACTTCTGATGCAATGATTGTGGATAGCTGTATAAGAAAGTCCACAATGACTTTTGGTGTTTCACCGTCACTAGAGACTTCAAGATGTTTATAAGCAAGTTTTTTTGCCAAAGTTAAAATCTGAAGACCAGACTGCGGAACAGCAGAGATCACATGCTTCAGAATATTTCGAACAAGGCTGGAAAAAAAAAGGAGAAGATTTTGGAATGTCATAGATTTGAACTATGAATCACAGTTGAGGATGAACTCAGCTTGAGCAGTTGCAATACATACATATTAAACACTATTTTTTACCTCAACCAGCAGGCAGGCAAAAAGTGATGCTTTACAAACTTAACAATAAAATAAATTAAATATTGTGAAAAGACCATTGCCTCCTAACATTATTTTTTGTTTGTGCTTGCAATGGTGGCAAAGTAAACCTGGCAGGCCACCCTTTAGTCACAGTTTCTAGACAGCACAGCTCTTTTAGGGAAAGAAAAAGTTATTTACCATGCAGCCCTAGATCGTTGGTCCATATTGGGAAAACCTGTGCCCTGGTTTCAAGCAAGGCAAGTGCTTATAGCATGCCTGCTGATTCAGGCTGTACTCAAGACCTCAGGCAGTATTTCCCTAAACAGCCCTCCCCACTGATGAATAACAGATATGTATTTATAACAAAAACAATAATATAAAACATACTGTGAGAAAAAAGCTTGAGAGGATTTAAGCTCTGCCCTAAAATCAACTGACAACTGAAGTTGAAAGCTGTGCAAAACTAACATAATATTACTCAAGAAACCACAGTTTCAAAAAGATGTTTTAATCGTTTCAGACTGTTTTGACTTGTCATGTCTCAAGTTGCCACACAAGATTATACCGTTTAAAGGTAAAATTATTAAGGGAAATTTATGTATTGCCTGGAGATGAGTTGTCAACATTTAAAGATAAGGTACCAAGGACAAAAGTATTCAAGTAAGCCATGATCATCGCAGTTTTGAACGCAATTTAAGCAATTGCGAACAGAAGCCTGAAAAAGTCAGGACTTCAACGGGGTTTGAACCCGTGACCTCGCGATACCGGTGCGACGCTCTAACCAACTGAGCTATGAAGCCACTGACGTTGGGAGCTGGTCATTTGTGAGTTCTAATGAGCCCATGAAGAATGGATGAGAAGTGATATATGAACACAAAAGTATTATTACTCATTAAATGTACGATTGAAATCCAGGAGAGAAAGATGATGGTTTGACTTAGTATAACACATGAGTTATAAGCAATAATTGTTTGTCAGTTAACAGGAGTTGACTGCCAACTTAAGATTTTGAGATAATTTTTTCAGTATAATAATATATATAATTTGCAGATATGCCTGGTTTTAAGTCTTGACTGATTATCGCAGT
>BLFN01000719.1:3360895-3363395 GCA_014634225.1 Acropora yongei | reverse complement strand
GGCGCATGCTAAGCATTCCTTTCAAAAGTTGAACAACGAGGGGACGTTGACCCACTGGGTAGCAATCAATCTTAGCATGAGAGGAGGATATAGCTGAACGCGCTACATTAACTGACCTATAGGCAGCTCTGTTGTTGAGGCGATCAGTCAGGAAGAGAAGGACATCGTTGAGGGTGGCTGAAACTGGATTCACTTGCCATTTCGCACACCATCTATGCCATAGTCCCCAGGCTGACTGGTATGTTTTAGGTGTGGAGGCACGAATTGCTGATTGCAGTATTCTGGTAATGTCCTCTGAAAACCCTTCTGTTTGGTACTGTTCCCTGATAACTGAAAGACGGCTAAATGAAGCCTGGGGTACATTGGATGGATTTTCAGAGGGAATGCAGAATCCCTCAGCAGGTGTTTGGAGTTTGGGATCATGACAGGATTCTTGATTAACAGGTTCAGATTGTGACTGCCACACTGGGGCCACTAAGACCAAATCTGCTTTGTCCTGAGATACTTTTTTTCAGTACTGGTGCGATCAGACTGAATGGTGGAAAGGCGTAGCCTTTGAGAAGGGACCAGTCGAGGGCCATTGCATCTGTGTAGGTAGCCCCTGGGTCTGGTTTCCAGCTGGCGTAAGTTGAGAGGAGAGCCGTTAGGCGTGACGCAAAGAGATCTACACTGCACCTTCGTAGGAAGGGCTGGATCACTTGTGGGTCTATCTGCCATTCGCTGGAGTCGTAAAACTCTCTTGACTCTGTCTGCCACATCGTTGAGTTTGCTTGGTAAGTGCTGAGCGGTGATCAGAATTGATTTTTGAAGGCACCACTGCCATAGTTCTAGTGTTAGGCTGACTAGCTGCGGGGAACAGGTACCCCATTTGTTGTTTATGTGGGCAACGGCTGTGGTATTGTCCATGCGGAGACACACAGTGATGTTGGAATGGTTTTTGAGAAAGGTTTTGGTGGCAAGAAAAGCTGCTTTGAGCTCGAAAACATTGATATGATCTTTGGATTCCAGAGGAGACCAGCGACCATTTGCGGTTAGGTTCTGGCAGCATGCAACCAAGCCTGCTTTGGAGGCGTCTGAGGTTATGTACAGCTCGGGGGCAGGAAGGTTGATGGTGCTACCGTTTACGGTTGCTATGTCGTGGAGCCACCACTGAAGTTCGGTGTGAGCATTGCTGTTTAAGGACATGTGTGTCTCGTAATTGTCCCGAGAAGCCTGTAGGGATTTTATGAGCTGTATTTGTAATTGTCTGTAGTGTAGCGGGGCCTGCCACATGGCAGGGCGGGCTGCTTCCAATGTCCCTATGAGGCTCGCCACTGTACGAGCTGATGTAGTGGGATTGCGAATGAGACTTTGACATTTGTTCCGTATGTCCGGGATCTTTTTCTTTGGGAGACTAAGTGACATTGTCTGTGAATCTATGGAGAGGCCCAGAAATGTAATGCAATGACTGAGTGGGGACTAGGAAGGACTTCTCCCAATTTATGGTGAAACCTAGGCACTGCAGGAGGTCTAGTTTTAATTGGGTGTTTGCTTCTTCTAAGGAAGAGCCCAGGATTAGGAAGTAATCCGCAAGTAAGCTGCTACTGGTTTTAGCAGTTTTGTAAATACCCTGGGACCTGTATTTAGCCCAAATGGTAGGCCTAGGAAGGCCTCTACAAACTCGTTGAGCCGGCTGAGGTCGATTACAGGGCGGTAAGTTCCCTCCTTTTTCGGGACCAGGAATAGACTGCTGTAGAAGTTTTCTTTTGAAAAGGGTATTGCCTTTATTGCCCCTATTGACAGGAGTTTGTTCACTTCTGCATTTACAAGGGGAACTGTTACTGAACATTTTGTAACAGGAACGTGTGACTGAAACGGGAACAGAGTAGAAGTGGATTTGATATCCTGACACAACAAGTAAAATTCCGGGGTCTGAAGTGATTTCTTTCCACCTTTCTAAGTAGTTGTTAAGTCTTGGTTTGAGGAAACCTTCAATGGGGCGAAAGGACCTATAGTTTTTTGGTCGGTTTGTCTGGTACTTCGAGAAGTTACCTGTGGTCTTAAGGCGTTGCCTGTCCTTCGTGGTCCTCGATTTCTGAAAGGTTTGTTTGGGTTCTTAGGGATTTGATAAATTCTTGGCTAGGCCACGAGAAAGTTCCGCCTACTTGGAAACGATAGAGGGTAAGTCCTCTCCAAATAAAAATCGTTTGGCATTAGGGAGTGGCTGATCAGCCAAATTTATTTTCTCCTTGTTAATATTTGCAAGAACTTTCTTTCTACATAACAAAGCCAGTTGATGGTTGGCTGAGCCAAGGAGGCATAATTTTTGCTCAACTATACATTTAACTTCTTCAGTTGGAACTTGAGGTCCCCGGGAGAGGGCATCATGTAGAGAGCACATGTAGAAAGTCCTGTTGTGTTTAAGAGGGCCCTTTGGACCACAGCCATCTCCTTATCACGCTCTTGCACATATTTCTTGGTTGGATGAGGTTAATTTGGTTTACAACAAAGGGGTCTAAAC
>BLFN01000719.1:3248395-3250895 GCA_014634225.1 Acropora yongei | reverse complement strand
TATCACTACTACAACTACTTAATAATAACAACAACAATAATAATAACAATAATAATACCAACAACAACAACAATAACTACAATAATTACGAGTTACGAGTGAGTGTCAATTTTCATACAGATCTGACCAAACTTCATGGATATCCACGAGCAAAAAGAGTTGAGAGAGAGAGACAAACGACCACAACAAAAGCATGGGTTGGCACTGGTCACCCATACTTCCAATTGCGTTTATTAAAATTTCTACTTTCACACAACGCCCCTCAAGCTTCCAACTTCCAATGAGATCGCGTATAAATGGAGGTTCTTTATTTTCTTTATTTATTTATGCTATCATTTTTCAGTTCCTTTGCGAGAAAAAAAGTTCATCTAAACAAAATGCACATGCATTGTTTCCTGAGAATTACACTTGGTCCGTCTGATTCGATACCCACCTGATCGCAACTCGGCTAGCTTGTCTTCCTGTTCTCTGTTAGAGCGAGGACGGGCGGGGGAGGAAGAAAGAAAAAAGGATATCAATTAAGATAATTTAAAGTAATAAAGATTATCGGTTACCGATGGTGCATTTTATGTCGAGCAGAAATCCAGAGTGTGCTCCACTTCTTTTCCACGATCGACAGAGAGGACAAGAATGGAATATCGTCACCTCGATCCTTCATCTTATCCTCTGAAGCGAACGAGGGCACTGGAAGAGCTTGAGTATGACCTTAACATAATATCGTCACCAGCCATCCCTATAGTGGCGTTTTCTTGCTCGCAGATGAATAGTTTTTATTATACAAACCGGAGTGATTAATAGGCATTTCCATCACTAAGAAAAAAGTGAAAAATTACGATACTTTTTCGTGGGTTTGAGGTCGCCAGTCGACTGCTGACACGTCACTCGCTCTATTTAGCGGCCTGAATGAATAGCAACTTAAATAAAGTCGACTTCTGCTTGTTAGTAAGGTCTTTATATAATAAACAAAATAATGCATGGTTGCTTGGAGATATGCAATTTTTCTTCTCGTGTTCCCCTCGATATCTCACGAATGAGCACAGCTCACTCGTGAGATATCAAATTGAACACGAGAAGAAAAATTCCGTATCTCCGCGCGACATGTATCATTCTCTATTTCTCACACGAGATAGGCTCGCTGCTGGAGATCCAGAACACTGTTGGTTGACGCTGGATCGGGAAACTTGCTGCGGAATTCGCCAGCTAGAGAAGAGGCGTCTGCGAAACAAAACAAAGCAAAAGACGCAAACAGACGTAAGGAGCTGAGCAGTGCTTGTTGAGTGATAAGAACACTTGCCTCTCATCAACGTGGCCCGGGTTCTATTCCAGAATTACAGAGTTATCGAGTCTGGTGGAGGACTCTAGACAGCTTTAAATCAGTTAAGCAGAGAGGACTGACATCAATTCACCTTCAAATTTTATGCGATTGAATTCATCAGCGGCTGAAAAACCCTAAGGAAAACAACAACAACAAAAAGTTAAAGAAATTAAGAGACTAGATTCTTTACTTACATCGGTGTTTGTTACGCCTGATAAGAACGGCACAAGATGATAATGATGAATTCGACGTCAATTCGGCGGTAATAAAACGAGCAGAGGCCCGAGTCCGAAACGGGACCGCAAAGCATGCACGCATTGTTTGGCTGGACACAGCGGCCATTTTTGAAAGTCAAATCGTCGTGCCTCAGCCGCCATCATTGCTTTTTTGTCCAGCCAAAAAGATCCTAACATGCTTTGCGAACGCTGTATAGGCGTATTTAGGACCCATTCCTTTACTCGTGTTGTTACAGGCGAATGATGTTAGTGATGACCTCAGACAGCGATAACTATCATGTATGAGTAAGACTCTATAGAGTGGCTAGCAGTAGGCGCAATGCGCCCCTCAACTCGCAAAAAAGGAAAAAAAATCGTACCTCAGAGTCTTTTTTCACCACAGCAGTTTTATTGCTAAGCGCTCTTCTAAAAACGTCAACATCCCTTTTGCCCCTGCAAAGGTGGATAGAAAGGACTATGGGTGAGGTTATCACCGGAACTCAACCACTTAAATGATGATGATCTTCGCAGTTCTATACGCTATGCTACTTGGACAGTGGCGACAGAAAGGCATGGATTTTCATGTCCGTGAACTGCAGATGGGAACAATTTCAATGATGATGAATGTTAAAACTGCATTTTCCATTATTGGCAAACATGCCGGTCATCTAGTGATTTTAAAAACCCTGACGGGTGAGCACTCCGCGGGTATTTCTGACTGATAGCAAATAATCAATATGATGAATATTTTCCTTTATGAGACCCTTCCCGGCTGCCGGGGTTTTTTGTAAACCGTATATATGGGTGAACATAAATGTTGTACCTTCTGCTTCCAATGCCTTGTTGAACTCGACGGGCATCGGAATATTTTGTCTGCGACAAGATAAACATGGAAAAAAAAGTATTTAATATTTACATCATTTAGCAAACACCTTTGAACAAACAAAATACCGCACTCAAGGTTGGGGGG
>BLFN01000719.1:3160592-3165770 GCA_014634225.1 Acropora yongei | reverse complement strand
TTGTGCGTATTGGGACGGGTACTGCCGTTGCAGTGTGTGACCAGATGATACCAACGTGTGAAAGACGGAGCACACAGGGATAAGGTTAAGTGTTAGCCAAAAAGCAAGAAGAGATGTTGCCATGGCTCAAGGAAAGTTGAAGGACAGCAATCTTTAGCAGTCAGTCTGAGATACAGAACAACAAGAACAGATGTTATTAATTATTTGTTTAATGTAGTTTTTAATATATGTATATTAAAATAAAGTGTGCAAATGCGGAGATATGAAAAGGGAAAAAAATGGTGAAGGAGAGAAAGTAACTTTTTCCAAAGAGAGAAAACAAAAGATCTGAGAAAAGGGTTCGAATCCGACTGCAGCATATGAGTGTGCGATCACTGAGCTACCCACTGTTGCATCAATGAATGTACATGCCTAAAATTTAAGAGATAGTTAATACTTAAGAGACGTAAAAGAATTTTGTTTGGCTTGCTCCAAGACAATTTGATTGCTCAAGTCAGTTTTCAGTTGTGCATCCGTCAATTGGTCCTGGCTGAAGAAGCCTCGTTAGAAGTCTCTACGTCATTCTTCCTTTAACTGTGATAGACTTTCCATTATAAGAGTGATGACCTCAAGAATCAGATGTAGTAAAAACAAAACAAAACAAAAATAAAAAAACGATTTGGGGGTAAAAATGGGCTGATATCCATGTTAAGAGTAACGGCAGACGTAAAACAACCAGTAAGCAAAACTATGAGGCTGAATACTGAGCAATTATTGAAAGTCTCGCGCAAAATTCGAATCAGCTGTAGTAATGAGAAAAAACTGGCAGTGCTTTTTCAAATGAACTTCAAACAACATTCTAACATGGTAAAATCAGCGTGAGAAAATCTACATTAATTATTGAAAAGCAATTTTGTCCCCTTTAACAATACAAGTAACACGCCGAAAAATTTAAAATAACTAAAAAAAATCTGATATTTTTTAAACGAACTATTTGCTTCCAATACTGGGAAAAGAATGTTTCCATTTTTGTCTGTTTCTTTTCAATAGTATGACATTGTTCTTTTCTCGATACAAAATAACTGTTCTCATCTCACCATTTGTTAGTTAACGGTGAACTTTCGACAGTTTGAATGAATACACGTAGGAAAAAGCTGTGAAGGCCAGTTTAAATTTCTTTTATTTTGTTAGAGATGTGGAGACACGGTAGACGCGAAAAACTTCAGAGTAGGCAGTAGGCAGGGTAGAGCAAAAATTGCAGCTAGTCTGCAGGACTTAGTTTTGCCTGCACGTAGCATCGCGGTTTTCCTTAAAACGCAGGTTTGAGTTTTCAATCTCTTTGTTTACAAAACTTTATGTTAGCGTTAACGTTGAAGATTTGAAGGGGTACAAGAGAAGGAAAAGTCGTTTTCCATTCTCACTTCAGGTGATTTCGTGGGCTAACTTGGCCATACTATCGCCTTTTCAAACTCGAAGTGAATGCTTACGATAACTGTTTAAGTAAGGAAAATGATTTATATTGCTGCCGCAAACACACATCTTTTCAAAGCACCTTCAGTTTTGGAAAAAGAAGTAGGCACACGTACACAAAATAGCTGGGAAACGAAGCAACAAAGAGTCTAGCGATTACTTTCACCCAAAGTTTACGAGCAAGGAAAAAAGATCTCGGTAAAATTTCAAGCTCAAAACCTCTCTGTATAGTAGTGATTTCTTTTCACCTTTAAAGAACATCAAGTTAGATCCCTGTTTTAATAATTCTTACCATTCAATGACATCCAACCCAGCCTGATCACAAAGCATTTGCTGTGCCTCCCTCGAAGAGAAGATCATAATGAATTGAAAACCTCATGCTTCAAGCCTTTTGGTATTAAGTCTGAGCGAAATCTTAAGAGTTCAATGAACGCACGTTTTGATGTCAAGTGTACCACAAGCTGTACAAAACGGGTACTTCAATGAAACGAAGATTTGTCCATGTCTCTAAATTTTCAAATCAATCACCAAAATGAATATCCATGAGCGTACTGAGAAAATGTACGTTATTTTCTAAAACACGCTTTCTAGAATCTCACCGTCATCGGTATTAGGATAGAGAATCGTTTAACGGTGATCATGCCAGATTAACAATTGATGAGTTACAAATGGAGCTCAAGAAATTCCTTAATTATGCCGTCATCCATTTTGTCCATTAAGGCTTTTAACACACTTGATTGAGGCGATTAAACTTTTATGCTCTTTTCACCTTTAACATTCTTCCCCATCTTAATCTCAATGAACAAAGCCCAGATTGGGGGGCTAATTATTGGTTTGAACGATGTCGTCCGTAACAAACGTTATAGGTTAAGACTACAGTTTGTTGACGATTGACACCTTGAAGAGAAATAACGAGAACTGGTAATGAATTCATTTCGTGGTTTTGTGATGAAATTGTTCAGGCATCTTATTGGAAGCGGTGCTACGAGAAAAAGTGAACAAACGAGAAAAAGTGAACAAGTCCTGAACTCTCAAGAAGGACTGCAGAGCCGGGACGGGAGTTGGGGGGCTAAAGTCGTCCCGCTCCCTTCCCCAATTTCAAGCAAAAAAAGTTAAGCATTGAAAGTAGCATAATATCTGGGGAAAGATTCCTCCCAGAATTCTCTACACGTTGGCACCTCCGGCCCTCGCCTTTCAGCCCCCCAGTTCAAAATGTGCTCTGCCGTCCCAGCTCAAAGACTCACTAAGTTGAAAGACGACGAAATGAAGCAAAAATTGGCTGTGAGGCCAGTGGCACATTTTTCCTAGTTACAAATTCCTTATTTGTGGCTGTAGGGTGGTGTTCAGAAATATTACCTCATCATCGTTTACTCATCGATCCTTCGGGAAATCAGAACTTATGTGTGTTGAGCTAAAGTGAATTTTATTATCAGCTATCTCTGAAATACTGCATTCTTTAGACCCATTCCAAACCTGTGCTAACAATGGCATGGCAATGGCTAACAGTTATTAGCAATCAAATTTTGTCGTCATCAGAAAAAGTGCGTCATTAATGGTCTCATTTTTTGTATGGGATCCTAAGGCTTCTCTTGTAGTATCCTCGTTGGAGATAAACGTCTTATTCAGTTAACAGTTTCCTCCTCCATTCCAGTCTTACTTACCTACCTAAGAATTGACAGTTTACGCATCGAAATTGATGCAGTATTGTTGTATAACTTATTTTTCACCCGTTCTACATCAACTATCTTTTTTGGAGATAAATTCAGTTCGAGAAAGTTATTTCATAGCATTGTAAAGGAAGTGTTTTTGTGTCACACCGGAAGTAGAGAGTTACCGGAAGTTGTATGTCAAGTCGTCGACCACGGAATCGAATTTTTTTCAAGTGCAAACCCCTCCTTTTACTATTTTATATACGTATTTTTCTATTTTAATTAATCATTTTTGTATCATTTTTAAATCCGTTAGTTTTCTTTTCATCTGTGCCATATCTTATCACAAACTCTGTCTATTTAAATCGTAACGAACTAGTTTCCGAAAGCCACAATTTGTAACCCCTTGAGGAAAAAAGGCAGTGCCTGTCTAAATATTCGACAATATTTCCTCCATTGTTTGATCAGCCTTGCGTTTTCTCATTTGTATTTAAAAAATTTACCGCTGATCAGATGTTTACCAGGATCCGGTGCCTTCTTTTTTGTATACATTTGATCATTGCTGACATATAGTTACAAAGAAACTTCACATGCATTGATTCTTTTCTTTTTTCTTTCTTTTTTCGAGTAAAATGTGACAACGTGGAAGGAGGGTGGGCTGCACACGTCATGTGTCACGAGTAACAAGCAAAACATCGTTGCGTTTGAGCGAAACGAGACGCCTGCTAATTGTGTCGATTTGAGATTTACGTCTCGCTTGGATTTGATGCGGAGGCCTCGAGCCCATGCGGTGTGACGTAGTAAGGAAATGATAATTCAGGCTAGAAGCATGCGCTTGAAAGTTTTCTATTGTTGACCTGAGAATTTGCGCTGGAGCGTTCCCTCGCTTTTTTCTCTCTGAGGTAAGTTAAATTGTGTTTATTTATTATTCGAGTTTTTGCTTACAAGTGTGATTGGTGCTATTTACCAAAGCATCGGAATGTTTTGTAGTGCTGTGTTTTGCAAGAAACAGCGTGGCAATTCGATCTTGGTTCGTCAGTATTGAGGTGTGATTTTTCCACTTTGGTATTTTTCTACGGTTCAACTACTTAAGTTGTTCGGAAATAGACAATCTAACTAGACCCTTCTGCACTTTTATTGCATAATTTCAATATTTCCGGTATTAATAATGCAAATTCAAGCATAATTTATTTTGTTTATCCGCATTTTCCGAGAATCTTGATCAATTCCCCAAGGTAAACACCGAATTTCCTAGAAAGCGTGCCTCGGTGGTAATACAATTGATTGTGTTAAATAGATATCAAGTTTGCTAAAACATCAGCTGAAAATCGAGCACGTCAAGAAGACGTATGAGCTACAAGAAATTGTCTATCTCACAGTCCAGAGGCAGTTTTGTTCGGGTTGGAAGCGAAGAAGTGGACTTTGAGCAAGTTGAATTACAGACTCATCCCTGTCACGCAATGGCATCTTCAGGTAAAAACACGTTTGATTATCACTTCAGTTAATTGTTGAGGCTGTTTAGCCTTGCATCAGAGGGGAAAATATGCTTGTATTCGTAACTGGAAAGAATACAAAGAAACTGCAGATCAAACTAAAAGTTTTTTGTTTTACTTGAGGGAAAACCACGCGAAGCAGAAGCTCAATTCAAAGCTAGTGATTGATATAAATACCGTCTAAGGGTGAGCCTGACGACTCGGAATGTTAAGAAATGGAACGTTTAGTTTCTGGTTTGTGGTGCTGCGTTGGGATCGAATAGAAAAACGAAAATTAGATATCGCAGTGGTTGATACGGTCAAATGGTCAGTATGAAAGGCTGATCAAGATTTGAGCGTCAACCATTCTCACGAAGGTCTAAGCCGAACACCCCGCTTCTTCTTTCCGATAAATTTTGTCTTCGTGTGCATTTCGCTATACTGAGAACTTTCAATGAGAGAGATTTGTTTCTGAACTTGGAAGTAAAGTCAAAACCAGTCCCTCCTTCCAATCATGGAAGAGGGATTTTATCAGATAAGTTCTATCTCCAAAACACAGAGAGCACAACATATTGCTTTGACATTCAGAGTCAGATTGTCTCAAATTG
>BLFN01000719.1:2963431-2965931 GCA_014634225.1 Acropora yongei | reverse complement strand
AACCTCAGAGAGCGCCTTATTTTTTCGTCCTTTGAAGTGCGCCGGCTTTCACAACCATTCTCCTGTACTAACTCTGCTGAAAACGTCAAAAAATATGATCTTAATGACCATGAATCATTCCAAAGCAATGGAGGTATTTTGCAAAGACTAGCAAAGGTACAAGGGGGCACTCCGTCACGCTTTAATTGAAGTTGACGTGCGACTAGAAATGTCTGACCCGACGTGAACATTTTGTAAGTTGTTCCCCGTGCACCTCTCGAAAAATATACAGTAACAGTGTCTCATTTTCTGTTTTGTTGTCAACTTTGCATAGGAATCTATTTAAAAAGTAGTTTGGGAACAAAACAGATGGACTACCGCACAAATTTCGTCAGAAACTTTTATAGTCCTTAATATATGTGACTGAATACTTTGCATCTTGCAATATATCATGTCCTGTGCGTTGACTAGTTAAGGTTGTGAGATGTTGTAAGATGAAAAACACTTTATCAACAATTCTTTTTTCGTAAATCGAAACAAAAGCGACATGAAATAAATGTAGTTTATAATTATTGTTGATTTGGAACACCAACATAACGGCCATTTCTTTCATTTTGTTTCTCCAATATGACTTTAACATCGCGCCGTCCGATCATGACATCACGGTCTTAGCAAGCCACGTTTGTAAGTCCATTGTGATTTGGTTCGTGGAACGTTTCTTGTTGCCAGACTAGTTGTACGTACACTTTGCTTATAGAAAACGTCAGATTTATATTTTAATTGACCCTTGACAAAACTGTCGTCAGTGCCTTTCTGGAGCTCGTGGAACCGCGACGCATCGAGGGGTAGGCGGTGACACGGGTATCAAAAATAACATCGGTGCCGACAGTAGGCTTGTATTTTCCAGCCAATCCGCGATTGTTGCTTAGCAGCCCTCGCAGATCGCATGATCGACTAGCGCCTTCGTTCCCACTTCTTATGCTCCCTGCAGCAGCGTGCAAAACGGGCAGCAGCAGTTTAACTGCAGACCTTTCACAAACGAGCCCTCGATACCTTTCTGCTGGCGGATTTTTTCCCTTATCTGGGTTCAAAACCATAGCGCTTCTAATTGAAAGAGGGACGCCAAACCACAAATGAAGCAGTCATCACCAACCGCCTCAGTATTCTTCCCAAAGACTTGAAACTTCTTGCAGTTGCGTTTTGAAATTAGGGAGTTTACGCAATGACGACAGTCAAGACAACGAGGACGTCAATAAAAAAGAACACGAGTTTACATTATCTGTAACATACACGATTCTTCTATCATTCCGAATCAAAATTGAACAATAATAGTCTAAACATTAATCTGGCAATTAGAAAGATAAGGAGAAAAGTATAATTCAAGTGTCCTGTCCTTCCGTCTTCCACAGACGGTGGAATGACGGAAAAAGTCCTGTGGCAGACCCTCCTCAGGCCCCTTTCCGATATCTGAGAACCGAGGCAACGGTCGTGGATGTGCAGGCGCGTATGAAAAGCGCGGGAAAATTGTTATTCTCCGAGTCATTACTGCAAGTGAGTTTGTTGTTTTTCGCTTCAACGTCATTTAACATTCCTTCATTCTATAGCATTCTGTCTCTAGTAGTCAAAGCAGCTTGCAGGGCGTTTCTAAAGACACTTTGAAAAGTTTTCAAGGGATAGGTGGACTTTGAAGAGAGTCACAGAAAGCTCTTCCCACGGCAACTGTTGCTTGTGGAAGTTAGCTGAAAGGTTAGCAACAAATTTGAATTGTCTATGTCTTTTAATAGAAAAAAATATCTTCCAATGTAAATGTTATGATTGTAAGTCACATTGTGGAATCAAACGTAGAATTTTATGCGTAAATACCGCCGATATCCGTCACATTGGACCATCAAGTTAAGTGCACATTAAATAACGTGAGTGATCTTATTTAAATTTTCAGGTATTTGTACCAGGCTTTGTCACTTTCTTTGTTTGGAAAAGAGAGGGAAATAAAAAAACAGTACTGATAGCAAAAGAGAAGCGCTAAAGAAAGTGCTATCAGGAAAAAAAGATAATCAGTATCTAGAATTACCGGTATTGATATTAATACTGCGTGCTTGTTATAGCCAGCAATAATTGGAAGCAAACCAGTCAGTCATATTTGCACACTTTCAATATTTTACAGTAATTAAAGATTTGAGAAAATATTCATACATAATCACAAGAAAAAGGAAAGTAGGTAGACAGTTGTTACTTCGAACAATTGACAGTAGGTTAGGTTATGAGTTCATTCTCTGTACTAGTTAGCTCCAAGCTCATTATGAGTAATAGACCTTGTTATCACAAGTATCACTTGTGATTTATTAATTGTTTTCAATGAGTGGAAGTTTCATTTATACCTTTGAAGATGTGCTACACAGAGCTTTAATATTACTATTATTGTGAAACAAAATTCAATGCCTTATCTTTGTTAGCCAGGTGAATATGCCTGTGAATTGAGTTATGAGTTCTTAGGTGCAGTCAGTGTTACGATATAAACTCA
>BLFN01000719.1:2918774-2921274 GCA_014634225.1 Acropora yongei | reverse complement strand
GGCACGTTTGTTGTTTGGTGAATGCTTGGATTGTTTATTTCTCAATTGAGATTGAATGCAATTCTTAAGAGTCTATTAGCCAGCAATTTTGAAAAACTTTCTTGTTTGTTTATGGCATGCTGTGATGGTAAGAATTTCTTCATCTGAATTCACTGAAATGTGAAGACATCTTGAATTGTTTAGTTATCTGAGCATACCATGCCTTTTTCACAAGAAAATCCCTCAAAGCCTTCTGTGGCAAGAGCGCACTGGCCTATTAATTTAAGGGGAAATTTTGGATTTTCCTGATACATTGTAATTTCAATATAGTGTTGTTCTAAGGAAATCACTGTTTGTGGGTTTTTGTTTTGCCAAAGATTAATATAAGGCTTTTATCTTGCTCATTATTTAAGGAGGAAGAGGGTGAACAATGTTTTAAGACTTCTGCCTTGGCCATGTACAGTGTACTTCCTCAGGTAATGTATTTGTCTTTATTTGTGGTTAACTTTACCTGGTAAACATGATCTATTCGATATATTTACCACTTTAAAGGTATCAACAAGCCTATATTTTTTTTCCATTTTACAATAGAGTGAATTAGGGCTGACCAATAGTTGCTACTTAGGATGAAAGCTTTTCTCTCATTATTTTGAATGGGATAATTTCATGGTAAATTTAAGTTCACTGTAAAGAGAGTAAGTCATTAAAGCAGTATGCACTAGTTGCTCCATTGGAATTATTTTCAAGAACACACCTTGTTGCAATGATGATAAACCGCTGTGTGCTGAATTCTCCTGTGTGGCTCCACAACATGAGCTTTTTAACCCTGAGCAACATGGTCATCATTTCAATTAAATTACTCCCAGTTGTGTGATACTTAATATTATTAGTAGTATTAGTGTTACAGTTATTATTATTGCTATTGTAATAATTTACATTGCTGTTGTTATGAAATTATAATCATATCTTCATACCCATGTAGCTCCTGCAATCTGATTGTAAAAATGCTGGCTGAATAGCATACAAAATTGCTGCTAGTTCCCTGTGAAGTGTTTTCAAGGCCTATTATCAGTGTCTTGCTTTTTATGCTCTGTTACCTTCTGCAAAACTTTGTCATGTTACAAGAATATTAAAGTATTATGATTGTTGGCTTCATTAATAATTATTATTGATGTCTGTTTCCCTAAAGGTTTGCCAAGTATCCTTGAAAAACTGCTTTTGAATAAAGCTGTATCAAGGAAGCAAAGCTTTTGAGTGATCTGCTGATTGTTAGTAAGTTTTCACTACTCAAGAGAGCTGCTCTTGTAACAATCTTAACTGAGACTAAAAGAAGTTGCCTAGATTATTTTCGATATTGGTGCTATTGTTGAAGAGATGTTATTTTTTTTTTGAGGGTTTAACTAGCATAATGACTTAAATTAATATCCTTTCATCTTGTCATAACCCTGCTACAATAAACTAAACTGTCTCCCTGTTTGTGCATGCTTTATCCTTGTCTTTTTTCTTCCTGTGAAGACATTTGAAGTGGCTTGGTTGAATTATGGAACTTCCCCAAATCCAGTCATGGGTGTTCTTGTTTGATTTATTTGGTGTGCTGTGTGTCCAGATGATGATGTGCAAAGCAAAGGATGGCATTGATTTACCTTCCCAGACAATTGTGTGATGAAAAGCCAAGCACAGGGGCCATCTGATGGATTTCAACTTGACTTCTGTCAACCAAAATACCTTATTTGGGCTCACATTATTCAGGGCTTAAAATTGGCACAGATATAGGCTGCAAAAAGCGACTTCTAACTTCTTTGCTTTTGTGACTAGAGTGCTTGCCACAAACTAGCTAGAAACTAGATAAATAGTCGCTAAATCACGACCTCCTAATTCTTAATTTCAAGCCATGGCATTCTAGGTTGTTCTGAGTTACTGAGTCACTCTTGTTCATTTTAAATTTAGATGTCTTGGGTGAAGATTTTCCATGAAAATCAAGGATTTGCTCAAGCAGAGAACAGCCTCTTTTTGCAATAGGAAATTGGATGGCAAGTTAGGGCAAACTTAAACATTTGCTTTGTTCCTATGGTCTGGTATTGCACATGTCATGGCCCAGCTAAAATGTGTCATTACTGCAGAATGCATTTCTGTGTGCATTTTTGATCAATTAATAAAGTGAATAAATCTACTTCTCCAGTTTGACTTTAATCATTTTATATCTCCAAATGGTGCTTAGTATATTTTTTATACCAAAAATTCATTTTTCTTGCCCTGAGCACAAATTATTATTGTTGCCAAAAATGAGCAGTTACTTATTTTATTTTCTGTATCCATAGCGTTAATTGTGGTACAGTGTGATGTAGAGTAGTGTTAACTTTGTGCGTACTGTACATGTAAGTTGTTCATAATTATCGTGTAAAGGACTAAGCTTCATGCAGTGGGCCTTTTAAAGAAATATAAGGAGAAACTATTGGAGTTATATTGAGTATAACATTGAATGCTGAAGGGTTCAAAAAATTCAAAAGAAAAATCAGCTAAT
>BLFN01000719.1:2906274-2908774 GCA_014634225.1 Acropora yongei | reverse complement strand
AGGTAAACCGGTGTTTGTTCAACGAATCTCTGTGATTGTTACGTAAGACAACCAACCTTCGTACCCTCCTCGCCTCTCCTCGCCATTAATTATGCGTCTGGCTCATCGAAACTACTTACCTCTTTGTTTTTGTTGACAAGAAAATCGAAGGAGCATAGTTTAAAGACCACCAGGGCTCTAACAATCTCCAAACTTGTTTTTGAGCGATAAGCATTCTTCGAATCGTCGAAAGAAAATCCAGGAAGAAACGTGGATCGAGGCGATCGCGAACCAGCAGAATGCGAGTCATTCGTTTTTACAGGCATCAATGATTCTGAGCTTGAAACTTCCGCAACTGTGTGAGAACTTGCTCTTCTTAAAAGAAACGATCGAGCCAATTTTGTTCGATCTCTGGTGTAAGGAAATTCGAATTTCAGTGCCTTGGTAAAAGCAAGTTTCCTCGCCATTTTGATAGCTGAACAAAATGCGCTTCAACAAGCTATCACTTATTGGCGTTTGCTCGCGTGCATTTTCACGCGAGTTGAAGTAAACCTGTTTATCAGGTTTTTCCCAACAAGATAAGCAGATACTAAATTATTTTTATAAATGAATGAATAGCATATATTAATGTGCACATGCTTGGTTATTTTAAAATTTGAACGCTTTGCGATATTTCATTTGATTAATTGATGAAGTATGCTGTACAAAAATTCAGGATAAAAATTAACTACCGCTTTCAGACTGCTCAGTAGAACTGCTAGGTCCATCACAATAATTATAGTATAAATTACTACAATCAAGTGTAGTTTGTGCACCGGGTGCACAAACTACACATGATCCAATTACTATGTATCGAAAAAAAAAATAAAAACAACAACATAAAGAGCAAATGTATTCTGGTGCCATTCGAATCATGTGGTAATTATAACGTCCAATGAAACTTGTCTGAATGTCATTATTAATGTTGTAAATATTCATAATTAATATTAGAATAATTTTCGTACATATTTTTTCAACACAAAAAAGGTTGCCTTTGTATTGTCATGTCTTTTATGCAAGATTGCGCCATGGGAATTGTGTTATGTATGACTTTGCCGAAGTATGAACATTTCTGTTAATGTATCTAAGGTTTTGAGAAAAGGTTGTAGTTTAGTTTTGATGCTATATTAAACCGGTATATGAAGAGACAGCTGCTGTTAATTTATGCTTGTTGTTAACGTTGAGTTCTTTTCTCTTTTGTTTCACTGGATTTGTTCCTTGCTTTAGAATGTGGTCAAACAATACTTGCCATTGAAGGATTAAACCAAATAGATACTCACCAAAGAGCATCCTGCATGTATCAACATTCATTTTCTGCAATTCCCCCTTGTGCATAAAACTCCAAAACTATGACATTTTAGAAAAAGCTTTTTTTGGCATGGAGCTGTATCACAATATTTATTCAGTCAAAAGGTAGAAAATCTCTACTTAGAATATCATTATTCACTCATGTAATGTAATATTCTCTTAGAACTGAGACAAACTTCCAGGTATTCCCGGGGGGCACTCTCTATAATGGCCCAAACAGGGAAGCTTCACCCGAAAGGGACGCCTTTTTCATGCTTCAGGTATATATCTCACGAGCTGAAGTATATGAAAGGGTAGGGCAATCCGTCATTTAGGTATTTAAAAGGGCCTGTCATTAAAATATTAATTTTGGAACACACATACCTAATGACTGCACTGTTTCACCCCCCCCCCCCCTTCCCCACATCCCAAAAGAGAACACTTTCTTCAATTGAAATTTCATCTACCAATGCTGTGCAAGCCTCACTCCTACAAAATGACTTAAACCTCTAACAGAATATTGCCTTTTTTAACAACCATTAAAGTTTTTGCATATACTCTGGCTATCAGAAGCAATCCATGGGGAAATGGAAGTCTATGTGGGTACGTGAGACATTTGGTTGGTCCATGAACACCCTCTTACAGCTCTCTTAGTCTACACACCAGTGAAGTCTTTTGAAAGTAACCCATTCTTGCAGGCTTTAGACTTTTTGCAAGCCAATGCAAGATTTTGGAAATCATTGGTGAATTATGTGTGGGGGAAAGGCGAAAAGAAGAGTAGCTATGGGACTATCATTGGTCTAGTAAACATGGCAGAACATGATGCTGCAAGGAAAGATTAACTGCTTACTAACCGAGTGCGAGGGCCGGGGAATATTGGCCCGAGATCGTGACAGTACGAAAACGACCGAGGGCCGATATTCCACGGTACGGCTCGAGAAAGCTAGGTTAGTAAGTAGTTTACTATATGGCACTCTGTTTCTGATAGTGAAATGCACTTCCGGTGGCTTGCAAATGTTCGTCTTCTTCATCCATCTTTGACATTTCGGAAAAATTTCAGTCTTTTCAGCTTCTTCTGGTAGTTTCAACGTGAAGAATGACAATATTCACACTTTTTTTTCCCGCTGTTTTGGTTGCAAATTTGGAATTTGCCGGCTTCGCTCCAAAACAAAAATACACGGATTGGACCGTTTCC
>BLFN01000719.1:2846007-2848507 GCA_014634225.1 Acropora yongei | reverse complement strand
AATAACTTGGGGGTAAAATTATTTACGTTTAAGCGAGTTGATTAGAACGTGATAGATGTAATCACATATTCTCAATTCCATTTGTCTGTGCTACTTTTTGAGATCACAGAGGTCGTCTGAAGTGATAAGGTGTTTCCCTTTCAGCTGAGAAATGTTTCTGAATGACCTAACAAAGAAGGAAAACGCACGCGCAAACAACTGCCACGCAGTCAGATCCATTTTAGGTTTGCGCGGTGCAGGCGCAATAGGACAAATGACGTCAACTTTCACCAGCCTTAGGTCCGCAACAAGTGATGTGTGCTAAGGCCTTCCCGTACTACATGCAAAATCTCGGCGTAAACAAAATCAATCTGCGCGTACGTCCTGTACTTAAAGGCGTCATTGTGCCCTACCTTGCAAAATAACGCAAAATGTCAAGATTTTGATTTAGCACTACAACGCAAACCTACTAGCGCAAATAATTCAGCGTCTTTATTTCGAGCTTGTTCGAATCAGACAAGCAATCTAGTAAATGACACGATGAGACCAAGTAATCACGAAATTCTAAGGATAACGCAAAGAAACGCGTTCTCTACGAAATTTCCTATTGTGAGGGACTAAAACGCCCCCAAACAATAGCTTTTGATAAGCAAAGAAAAGTTTGCAAGAGCGTTTTGAAGCTTTGACTCCTCTCAATTTGAAGCTCTCCGCTGGCAGACTTCCAACCCAAGGTGTCTTGTGACTGGAAAAACGCTCTTTAATTAAACTCACCGTAGGCCTTAAGGCTCTAAGGCTCTAAAGTTAAAACAATACAACGGAGAGATATCTCTTGTACACAGTCTATTAGGAACAAACTGAAGTCCACTATTTTGTCAACTATTCGTAATCAACAATTATAAAATGCGTTCCACACTAAACCAGGGAGAAGTCTTAACTTCTCTCACGCCTGGAACGAACGATCGTTCGTCAAAGAGATCAAATATTAACCCTCTCTTTGACTATGTCTTTCGCTCCTACAAAATCTCCGGGGATGCCGAATGCGTGTGCACGTGTCGGTCCCTTGTCCCAGATCTCGGTACAATCTACATTAGCATTGCGTTCTTTCACTCGTTGAACGCACTTACTCATCGACCACTATGACCAACTCCCAAAAGACGTCGTGGTCTCTATGAAAATCTATCCTTTCGTGAAGCACAGTTCAACTTGGCCGTTCTCCCTCACAACAACCGAGGCTTGGTCCTGCTGTTTGAGTCTTAACTCATCTTATTGTAAAAGTATTTTTGGAGAGTAAACAACGAATATCAGGCTTATTACATAACAAAAGCATTGGGTGAAATGATGTATGAAATGAATCATATACATTGAACTCCGGATATAAAATCAAGTAAAGCTATGATCCGCAAAGTTGAACGCAATTCCGTTGAGAAGCCTAACAAATTCATGGCTTTAACAGGGTTGAACCCGAGAGCTAGCGATGCAGGTGCGACGCTCTAACCAACGAATTTATAAAGCCACAGATGGTGCAAGCTGATGATTTGTGGCTTGAATTGATCCTGCGTCCTCATGAGACATATTGCCATTTGCTTTAGATGTGATGTTTTTAACTTCTTCCGTAGGACTTCAAGACAATGCGAGTAGTTGCAATTAAGCCTAGCAAGTTTTCCTTGACAAGCGTCCGTGTTCTAAAACTATTTTTTTTGAATTGATCCTGCGTCCTCATGAGACATATTGCCATTTGCTATAGATGTGATGTTTTTAACTTCTTCCGTAGGACTTCAAGACAACGCGAGTAGTTGCAATTAAGCCTAGCAAGTTCTCCTTGACAAGCGTCCTTGTTCTAAAACTATTTTTTTTTACAAAGACACAAATTGTAATATTTTTCCACGTACACTGCCAAGGAAAACTTACCAGCGTAAATTAGGCTTTTGAAGTCGGATCCATGCCTTACCTAGTTCTAATTCGGATATAGGAGACGTAGGAATAAGACCATTAATCTGGGGTCATGTGGTAACTGCGACGAGAGGAAGCCTCCTTTTAAAGAAATACGAGTCAACACTTACGTAAGTATAGTTTGCTTGTATGGATCGCTTTCTCGAAAGAAAAAAAATCTAAAAAGACTTCCCTTGCTTATTTCTACCTTTTGAATCGACAATTATTGAATGGATTATTGGAATGCTAAATTTAACTGAATAGTTATATTAGGCTGTTGTCTAAGGTGCTATGTCGTTTCTTTATTGTCCCGCGGGTGCCCCAGACTTTCTCCGGTCGGCCTTGGCGTCTATTGGACCTTTCCCTTCCCTGTAGACTGCTTGAACCACTGCGAACTCTCCAGGGTGGACCGTGTGACCAATGCGCTCTAAGCCCTTGACTATTTGCTGTTTGAGAGGATACTTTGTTTCAGTGGTAACATTTTGATCTGGTACAAGTTGGTTATGCAGTCGTGGTTTGTCGACAGCTTCAGATATGGTCATGCCAAACCACAGCTTGTTCATCAATACCTAAGAAGGAAAAACGTCATTTT
>BLFN01000719.1:2838140-2839507 GCA_014634225.1 Acropora yongei | reverse complement strand
AGAAAATTATGTATGGTAATGTTTTTACTGAGTTTTGTTAAGGGGTCCAAATCCGCGGAGGGGGGTCCAAATCCGCTAGCGGATTTGGACCGGGGGGTCCAATTCTAGGGGGGTCCAAATCCGCTAGGACACCGGCGTTGCGCGCAGGCTAAATCCGTGGCTATTTTGACAGTGAAAATACTTAAGTTAACAAGGGAAGAGGCGAGAATGTCGAAGGACTACCAGCTTAAATAATAATATTTAATATTTATAGAGCGCAAATAGCATAAAAAAATGATCTACTGCGCTTTGCAATATTTGAGCATGGTACAGAAATCGTGGATAAAAAGCTAATTACGTATGTGTAAAAACCGTAATCTATAAGAGTAATAATACTAGTAAGAATCTTCATTAAACTGAATCAGAATATATAAACTATATGCTTGTCTAAAAAGATACGTTTTCAAATGACGGTTGAACTCATTAACGCTCTATCGCTCGCGAATAAGTAGCCCGGCTTGGTCAAAAGATAAGTCAAATGAGATTTTACCGAAACGATGAGGTACGAGGAAAACATGCAAGTTTACGCACGCGTGTGAGAGAAACATCGCCGTAGAGGATGCGGAGGGGGTAAGGGAGAAACACCAACCCTACCAGATTGGTGATTGGGCACTTAGGAATTAAGGTTGAAGAAGCCATAGTGCTTCAGAAGTGGCAAATGGCTCGACGAGCGGTACCAGATCGGGAATTTCTGAAAGATCAAAGTCGAAGCATTCACTCGTGTTTCGCGAAAGACTGAGAAGTCCGCGCTGCGAATTAAAAGAGAAATTATGGGACCGAGGACATTCGGGAGCTCACGCAACCAAAATGACGACGTCGACAACAACATAAAAAATATGCATATTTAACAATGGAAAACAGTACTCGTTTTGCACGCCTTGCACGAGCGTTTTCCATTTCTCTACATTTCGCAGCCGTTCTGGTTCAATCAAAGACGCGAAAAACGACTTTTTGTAACTCTGTGGATGATGGCAGCATTGGACCACAAATCATCTCCAAGCACTCCTACCAATTTAATTGCAGGATATTAAGTCTATCATGCGAGCCAAATGACTCGGAATAATAGAGAAATGATTGCAGAAAAGCTAAGCACGTTACATTTTCAAGTGTTTTGCAAAAGCATTGCCAAGGATGCAAATTTCGTTCAAGTTACAGCGCTGATATTACTCATTGAGTACTAACCTTTCAATATGTCCAAGATCAGGGCCAACACAGCGCCACTTGACGGGGGAGGGCTAAGGAACATTGCCAAATTTGACAGATTCCCTTTCAGTGGTTTTCGTATCACTGTTGTGTAGTTCTGTAAATCACTTTGTGAAACTGTGCTG
>BLFN01000719.1:2771720-2774220 GCA_014634225.1 Acropora yongei | reverse complement strand
TAAACGTTCACCTTTGACGATTATTCCGGGCACCTGGCACTTCGCCTTTGAAATAGTTGATGATTATTATTACCAGTAGCAACAGTATGATCTACCCTAATTCGTCCTTCTATGAATTGGTTCTTGTCGGCCTTATCCTTGGTCCTGGGATGCCAGAGGACTGTGAATCTTTAGGGACCTTCATATTTGAGCACTAGTACACACCTATATGTGATTGAGTTCATGCGTGACATTAGCATGCTTTAGGTAATCGCTTAGTTATACCAATCTTCTCGCTTTTACAGCGTTTTTATCTGCTAGAAGCAATATAACGGAGCAATACTTCACAAGATGCGACTGCTTGGAAATTGGAACTAGTAGCTAAATTAAAGGTCTGTATTTCAGAGAAGACCGAGAACATAACCTAAGCGTGTGTGGTGTAGTTCGCCTTAACCTTTTCTGTATATCAAGCTACCTGGACCTAAACAGAAATAAACACCTCACGACACACAGTCTTTTTTGATGCGTGACTTAATCCTAGCCTTAGCTGACTAATCGCATGGGGAAGTTTCATCCAGCACACCAAGACCTGTTTAAGACAGCACGTGTAAAGCAGGAATCTTTTGTCTTGCTGCCAAGACTTTTTTTTAATTTTGATAATTATTTAATACTGTTTTCCGAACCGAATTCTTCGAGTGTGTTTGTTCCTTAACTTAACGTTCGTTAGCTTAACGTTAAGAGAATTATCTCTCTGCGTGACATATTGTGATCTCGCGTGCATTAGACATTTATGGATTGTTTAAGATGGAATTCGATTGCTTGTGGGTGGTTGTAGATGTTTTTGAGGTGGTTGTAGATGGTTGTTGAATTTTTCGAGGTGGTTGTGGATGGTTGTAGGTGGTTTTAGGTGGTTTTAGGTGGTTGTAGGTCGTTCCTTCTTTTAGTAACTACGTGTCACTGAGACAAATTCACTAAAACATTATCACTAACTAAAATTTTTGTGCGAGGCTGAAACTCGTGGACTGAGTTTGATTTAATTCTGACACGAAAATAGAGTGAACACAAACCTCTAGAAGAAAGAGGCAGACAAAGCCCTCAAAAAAGGAACGTCCTTTGATTTCATAACCACTTGCAAGACCACGGATTGTGTCTTGTTTATATCTATTTTGAAATAAATGAAGAAGCGTTCTCATGTCGAAAACTCTGAAAAATTATTTTCTTAGTTCCCCAACAGGAGTCAAACCCATGACCTTCCAGAATACCGATTGGACGCTCTAACTCTGAACTATGGAGGACTCATGGCGAGCAAGGTCGTAAACTGGGTTCTTATGTGTGACAGATCTCCTACCACATTAAAAAAACCTTCACCTTACCCAGCTCACCATTTCACACATCATTGATATCTATATTGGGAGACATTAATTTTTACCACTGATTTGTGTTATTGGTGGTTTACTTTCGCCACAATTGTTTTTAGTTAAAAATAATCATCGATCGTGGGAGTTAAATAAAAGAGAATTCCATCATCTACAAATGTTGTTAATCTCCTTTAATTACCTCTACGCCCACCCCGACCTGTTCTGCCAGCTCGTTTCTAATAATCGCTTCGCAACAATTATAAAAATCAATCGCCTCTTCCTTTTTTCTCCAAATTTAAGCTAAATTGTCTAAACCGGTTAAAACACAGAAACGGGTGGCGAAACTGCATTGTGTGGAGTTAATCCACTGGGCAAAAAGTCATAAAATATTGAGTAAACGACTATTAGTTTGTGCATCTGTGTCGTTGTGTCTTCGAGAAGGCTAGAGACAGTAGAGAGCAAAGCTCACTGAGAGAAACTTGGTAAGTTCAATGGAAAATTATAAGCTTTTGACTTTCGGTATTTTACTACTACAAGTATGATAAGCATTTTGCCTATGGCTAAGAGCAAAACAAGGTCATGTCTAAAATTTCAGTATACCCGAAAGTTGAAATTGTTTTTGTTTTGTTTTGTTTTCTTTTCTTTTTTTCTCTTTTTCATGTATAGATCTTACTGAGATTTTTCATTCAAAAAAAGTTCAACGGAAAAAGATTGATTTCGGATAAGGTTTTAAACGAAAATCGTTTCTTTCCATTAATTATCTCTTGATATTTGTCAACGGGTTGTCATCAGAAGTAAATTAAACTAGACATCTCTTTATTGATCTAGGTAGGTCAATATATCTGGCTACCGCTCTAAAGTGAGTGATTTCATTTCGCAGTTAAATTTCTCATTAGAAATAACAAAACATTTATTTTGTTTACCTTTTCACTTCGAAATGAAATTTGCTTGCAAAGTTTTTTCAGTTCTTTCTCTCTCACTTGACTTTGTCATGTCATTGCGTTCTTTTCAAAGGTCAAATCTGTAGTTTTTACATGATGCAAGTCGCAAACTGAGAATTTGTCACTTAAACCCGGTTTTCACTAGCGATGCAAGCACATTAATTCTTATTTCACCGTGAAAACGGCCTTGACGCAGGTATAAGCACAAGCACAAGGAACAGG
>BLFN01000719.1:2756720-2761720 GCA_014634225.1 Acropora yongei | reverse complement strand
CATGACGTCACGTAAACATCAAGGATTTCGCCCACGCTTAATGGCCTGTGCACAGTCACACCAGAGGTCATCAAGGATAATAAGGCAGGCAATTGATGTAAGGAACCGAGAAACGTGGTAGGTACTTGATGTAAGGCACCAACACAACTGTACTTGTTCCGGCCTATCTTTATCTTGTTTCCGAATTATAAAATGGTTATTTTATAATATTACGATAGCATATATTTTTGCACACCTCAACCCGGGATCTTTTTTAATTTCCTCTATAATTCCTGGGGTACTGTTCAACGCATCAGCAACCGCTTTGCTTATTTTGAACCCATCACGGGCCAATTTAATGGCAGGTTCAACCAACTCTTTCCATGGCAGCCGACCGTATTTTTGTGAGGCCTGGTACATGCCCTTCACTTCGCCCGGGACAGCAATAGCCAGACCGCCTGGGGAGAGAATGAAGATCGTTAACTCCATTGAGCACCACTGATGATAGAAGTGTAGTGAAATTGAACAGATTGCAGTCCAAGGCAAGTGACGAGTTGTACTTTGCTTTAATAATGTAGAACCTTAAAAAATTAGAAAATGAATTTCTAGTTTCTAAAGAAACTGTGGTGCTGCGTCGGTGGGAGAGGTCAAAATAAAAATTTGGTTTTATCAAAGGAGTTGATAAAGGTTGAATTACCACCGTGAAAGATTTGGAAAGCTGACGTTTCGAGCGTTAGCCCTTCGTCAGAGCGAAAAAAAATTAGGGCACAAATATCCTGCAGTCTGTGATGAATAAATACCAAAATTAGGTCATGAAAAGAGCCAATAAAAATCAACAGAAATACACGCTAACCGGGCAAATCGCCCGCGGGAAATCTTTAACCATTCGCGTGCACTTACATTCATACACAATTCATAGTATAAAATTTTGCATATTTCATTGAAAACAGTGACCGTTACAACTATAGTTGAATAAGGCATGTTTAGAATCTGTACAAACCAAATCGAGATTCGTTCACTCCAGTAGCGTTTGGAGTAAAATTCGACACAATCAATGGAGCTGCTTCTCGAAAGTCGATAATACTTGCTGCTTTTGCAGAACGGTTGTACACCAACATTACCCCACCACCTCCGATACCAGAAGAATGCATGTTTATGACTCCAAGACAAAACATGGCAGCGACTGCTGCATCAACGGCCGAACCCTTTTTAGTGAGGATTTTATTTCCTATCTCTGAACACTCCAGTGTATCAGTAGCGACTGTTTGGTTCTCATATTTTCCCCTTGCGGCAGGCCTATTATTGACATTCCGGAACTCGAAATACCAAACAAGGAATGCTGTCAGTCCGCTGACTACCAGTCCTCCGCCACCAGCTGCACCGATTTTAATTAGCCTGAAACAAAAGGATAATATTAATAATAATAATAATAACAATAATAATAATAATAACAACAAAATACTTATATGGCGCTATTTACATAAGAATGATCAGTAGCCCTTTACAATAATTCACTTTAAAACTTTAACAAAGGTCGGTAAAAGGTGGGTCTTAAGTTTCCATTTAGAATTACATAATGATTGAATATCACGCAACTCAGCCGGCAAACTGTTTCACAGACATGGCGCAGCAGCATAAAAAGACCTGGCACCAAGCGTAGAAAACATTTTCTCCTTGGGCGGCTCTAGTAAAAAAAAAACTATTTGATCTTAAGTTATAAGAAGATTTAGGCTAAAATCACTAATATATGGTGGCGCAAGTCCGTGAATAGCTTTAAAAACTAAGGGTAATGTCTTAAAATGAATACGAGCGGGAACTGGCAGCCAGTGAAGATCTTGAAGTGCCTATGTAGCATGAGAATACTTGCCAATGCCAATGCAAGGATAAATAATTTTAAACGTTAAGTGCACTTTATGCTCGCCAGAGGTGATCTATACACGATTAAAAGCATTAGCAAAAAAATCTTTTATTGCAATTTTTTTCAAAAAGAGAAACTGCTCAAAGGCCGGAAAATTGGGAAAATACGCTGTGGCAAGATTTGCTAATATCGAAATACTGTAGTACCAAATTGAAGAAAAGAGTTACAAATTGCTGAACCAGGCCTCGTTGCTTAACTGGGCGAAAGGAGAGAGGAGAGGGCTGGGAATAAATAGAGAGGCATCTCCATTTTCCTCTCCCCACTCGGACTCCCTCAGGTCGCAGATTGTTCTTGGCCCCACCCCATCCCCCGCTTCTCATCTACGGAGGAAAATATTATGGCAAAGAACTACTCCTCGTTCCTTATGAAGACTGGTATTGGCCATTTCTTCACCTAGTTTGACTTAGCTTAGCTGTAGTCCTTGTGAAAATCAAGTAAGCCGTAGTTTGTCATTTTTATTTTGATTAATCACGATCTTCTTCGTTCGGCCTTCGGTCAAGGTTTGGAAGTTGTTTAAACTTAAGTTTTGTAGCGGCTCCGTCACAGCCGCCTTTTGGCATGTCAACCAACACCCTCACCCCCATCAACATCCCAAGGAGCGTTGCGTGACATGCCAAAACACGGTGGGAAGGAAACTATTAGCTTTACTGCTTGATAAATAAAACGTTTTGCCTGCTTTGTGCGGAAAACTTCGTTAGGTTATCTATGTCGGTATAAATTCGCTGCTAGTAGCACAGTTCCCGACAGTTGCTGTTTCTTTGAGTTTCTTGGAAATAAGGAGTTCGCAACTGCGCGACGCTGAATAAATATATATACTTCGGTCGATTTCTGAGAAAATTTTCGTGAGGCAAGACTTACAAAGCTGCAACAGTAGGCATCGTCAATGGTGATCTTGACTGGAAATGCTGCAAGTTCGTCGGCTAGAAATTTATTTCAAACATATGAAGGCTCCTTATGTAACTAATTTTAATCCTTGCAGCAAACAATAATTACAGTGCACGACTCAACCAGGATGAAAATTACACATAGTTTGAGGATACTTTGGTTTAAAATGAATGCAACTTGAAAATATCCGATTCAATTATCGTTCTTAAGTCGTCACTTTGAAATTTTCCATTCATTTTAAACCAGCCTGTGGGTAGTGTCAAACTCTGTTTGAAGGAAGTATGATACTTATGATGGTGGTTTGGAAGAAGTCAATAAAGCGTACTGTTTCTCCGAGCAATGCAGTGAGAATCGAGAAAAAATTAATTGAATGTCGTGCATTGTTGCTCGAAGCTTACCGTTTGGGGGCGGATCATCGTTTTAGTGGTTAAAGCCTGCCGCACACTTGAGGAAACGGCTGAGCCAGCTGCTTCGAGAGGCATTTTGCTCAGCTCTTTCCTCACCTGTGCGGCGGGAACATACAGCTGGAAAATACAGTGAGCCAACATACGACAAATAGCACAAATGTGCAAGCAAATGAAAGAAAAAATAATCTCATACCTTGCAGACATACTGACTGTCCCTTTTTATCACCAAAACCAAGAATTACTTTCAAACATACGGATTGAATGCGTCCACGAGGTCTCAAACTAAAGTTCCATTTCCCGGTAACCCGGAAACTCAGGGCAAATTTACCTCAGCCCCCTGGAGCAATCACTTTTTTGAAAGAACAAAAGAAAGTTTCTCAACGAAGCAGTTTAAGTGCTATCGAGTATTCACTGGTTTTTAACTTTGAAAAGCGACAAAAGAAGGTTTGACACCTTTTCGACTACCAAGGTAACTAAATTGTTTTAGATACATGTTTCACCAGCCCCACACCCCTTTTTCAATTTTGTGAAAGCAAAAAAAAAAACAACTCTTCATGAATAGAAGAAAATGGTGCATAAATGTCCGACTTAATGCGGTGTCTCCCTGGCAATTGCGCATAAGCCTTTCTCGAAACGCTCAGCTGATAAGATTCAGAGCCATTTTGTCCTACTCAGAGGATATTGTAGGTGAAAATTTAAAACCAAGACACGTAGCAGCTATGGCATTGTCTGTCAAAGGAACTGACCCTTCCCTAGTAAGTTATACTGCTGAGGGTCACGGATATTCAGGACTCTGAACTCAATTACTCTAGTTGTAAATGAGCGGTTCTTGTGCAGTTACACTGGATGTTGGGAGCTAGTGAGAAGCTAATAGTTAAACGTTTTATTAAAGGCTCTGCTGATGGAAAATTTGGGCGGATTCGTCTATTCTGAGAGAAATATTATGGCGATTCACAAAGATGGGAAGTCAAACCGACCTATGCTGCAAAAAAATAAATAAATAAATAAAACATCCAACTCAAGGTAGGCTGGCAACATTTTGGGAACTAATGATTTGTTCAATAAAAATTCAACTGTAAAGTGAAAATTTCAAGTTTAACTCTCGACAGAAACTGGACATCTCGGATGCCATTTTGCACCTACCACAATTTCCACAATTTATGGTTTTAAATAAACTGATAGGCCACAATGTTTTAGTCGTTGAGACTTGTGGTTATAGAATTCTTGAATGTATTTTGAGTAAAAACTAAACTCTTGTAACTATCATTTGCTTGAATATAAGGACATTTAGGTGGGCCTGTTAATCGCAAAAACTTTCTTGGATGACTTTCTTGGATCACTTTTGACACAGATATCTTGGATCACTTTTGACACAGATATCTCCCTCCATAATTGCAACGACGGCCAGCACTGCAGCATGTTATGTTGTGTTTGTGGGCATGCAAACCACCTTGAATCCCTTAGGGGAGGTTGTAAGGTGGGTATTTGATGATAAATGTTTTCAGAAAACACATGGATGATTGATGGATTTTGAAATGCCACATGAAAGTGAAAGTGAAAGCTCATTGACAAAAGCGTGAAAGTAAAAAAAGGGGAGTCAGTCTTGCACAGTGGTCATCAATCATGCCTCCGCCTGTAGACTCATCATCTATAGGTTGGGTTTCGGTGGATCTCATTATAGCTTTAAAGATTTTCTCCAGGTACTCTTATTTCCTTCCTCATCAATAATCGAGTCAATAATCGCCAGCTGGGCCTGAGAGGACATGTTGTATGAATATGAAATGTCCGACTCTCTTATGTCTTTATAGTCT
>BLFN01000719.1:2610891-2613391 GCA_014634225.1 Acropora yongei | reverse complement strand
TCGTTGTCGGAAGAATCTGCTTCTTGAAAAAGGAAAAGAAAGTGGGTGAGTTTCGCTGAAAGACCCATTGAAAAAAGCTTGTTTCTCATATTATACGCATTTCTCATGAAGCCTTCATTGATTGTTGCTAGGGTGCAACTCAATTTACTTTGCTTTTGGGATACACGAGAGCTAGATATCGGAGAAACTGGGTGAGTTCTAAAACAATCTTTCGTTGAAGACGAGGCTGCGTGATAATGAAAGTGAGTTTTTTGACAGATCTAGAACCTTAGGTACATTCGGACTGCGGTTAAATGAACGGGAAAAATGGCTTGTTCATTTTCCTCCAACAACTTAGAGAAGACCAAATTCAGGTCTAGCCTCAGTTTCGTGCAGAAATTATTGACAATTTTGTTCATGCTAACGAGGCTAGGAGCGAAGATTAGCCTAAGGTTGAAAGAATATTTCATTGGCTGCTTTTTATGAATGTAGTCAATTCTTCGTCGATTTGAAATGTGGATTTTCTCAGCTATTAGTCTTAAGAGTACTCATCTGCAAAATTGTGATCAGTGAAATATCTTTACCTTGTATCTCTTCACTGTCGGCTTCTTCAGTGGAAGGGGTGATATCTTCCTCTCTTTCAAAAGCTTCTTGTACTCGGCCCCATCCCATTCTGAAGACGGATTTTAGCTCTCTGAAGTAAAAAAAAAGCAACAATAACGGTCAGCTTTATTCACACTTTCAATTCAAATCCTGAAGTCTGTGTACTTAATTAAATTTCGAAGTAGAATTTTTCACCCTCGATGCTCTGTCACCTTAACTTGAGTAATAATAGGACATGGGACATAGCGGCGAATGACTTGAATGAAAATGATCCTGTTCAAAGGATCGCAATGTTCTGGTAGAGTTTGACAGATAGAATGATCGGAAGATTTTTAAGATTACAATTTCTTAAGTTGAATGTCATGGAAATGCATGCCTCAGCTCCCTTTTCGAAAATTTTAATTAGCTATCAAGATACATAATACCAGCAGTTACTGTTGGTTACTATACAATGAAAACAAGAGAAACTGAATAGTGAAATAAAATTCACGCTGGTGCGTTTCAATTGGACTCCTTGCAAATGGACTCAAATTTCACTTCATTGGAGGTTTTAAGAAAATTATTGCAAGCGATGTGAATAACTAGGCTTTAAATGAATACTTACTGTACCACGCTTTTCACTCCCATTTTTAGAGCTTTCGATCTCAGGAAATCCAGGCAAGAGCTTGGTAAAAGGGAAGCAACTTTCTCTTCGATTTCGTTGATTTTTTTCCCCGCTTCCCGGAGATGTTTAACGGTCTTGTTTCGGATTTCCATTACGGTCTGTTTAACAAAGAACAAACTAATTCAGTTAGGGATCACTTTTAACTCAAATTTATGCTCAAAACAAATGTAACAGCAAGTTTGATCACTGTTTGATCACCTAGTGCGTGGCATGCGAAAGAAATGACTGGCAAACAGAATCCGGGGGCAATAAAACCATAGGTTTATTTTGCGAAAAAACAAATGCAAAATTTGTCAAAGAAGCGAGCCTGCAAATCCCGACCAAAACTTTCGGAAACAGTGCAATGCCTGAAATCTTTTCCATTTAAAAGAGAAATGAACTCGTAACTGTTGGTTGCGAACAAATCGAGTCTATGTCCATAGAGATTTCCCAGGGCATGGTCACCAGATGGGCATGCGTATTAAACGTTTTCCCTTATAGGAAACGTTTAAAAGTAGTTGGTTCTCAAATTGAATGTAATTGCTGCGTGGATGACACGAAAAACAAGAGGGGCTCACTTTGATGCGGTGTCCTTACACTCCAATCGACTTTTAGAATCTTTTAATTGCCCGTGTTTAAGTGATGACAATCTGCGTAAACACACATCGTCAGAAGGTGCTTACCTGTGCAGCCTCATCTCCACGCGATTTAAGTTCAGCCTCTAACTCTTCTCTGCGCGCCTTCAATTTCTTTTTCATCTCATCTGTGCGTTCGCCGACCTTTCTCTTCAACCCACGCAACATCTCTTTGATCTTTGCCTTCTCTTGTCCCCAGGACTCTTGGAAACGGTCAGTATTGTTTTGAATACTCGCCATCAATTCTTTAAGTTTCTCTTTTGGAAGGTCCATGGCTTCTGATTGGCTTGGCAAGAAATTTCTGAGAGCCTGCATGTTCTCCTCAACGCTGTTCTCCCGCAGAGTATCCAATGATTTTTTCAGAGAGAGGGCCTTTTTTCCTGCGATCAACTTAAATGCTTCCACGTTCTTGCCGGCGGTTTCCCGTACTTCTTCTGCTTTATCTTGCAGAGTTTGGGTGGTATTTTGTATAGCTTTTCTCATTGTTTCACTTCCTTCTAGCACTTTTTCGGTTATTGCTTGCCTTCCAGCTTGAAAGGTTTGGTTGAGAGTTTCGACTTGTTCACCAAGTTTCTTCTGAAGTGTTTCCCTTCCTTCTTGCATCTTCTCCATCCAGTCTCTTCCTTGATTTTGCATCGAC
>BLFN01000719.1:2519626-2522126 GCA_014634225.1 Acropora yongei | reverse complement strand
CTGCCTGACTAATTTGTTCTTACAGCAAGGTAAAGGCTCACACGGTAAGCAATTGAATCTCTTTCAGGATCACAGTTGTTGAATTCATGCCTCTTTGTGGTTTTCTGTTTTCGTCGAACCGATGTTGCATAATGCTGCTCATCGCAGACAACAAAAAAAAATCACTCAGTCAAAAAATGAACAGCTTTCGCCGTTCATGCCGAGTATCTCACGATTCTTTTCCAATTTCCACTTTTGTCAAAATTCTTTAAACTTCAAACGGGATTGACAGAAACGCCGCTACGCAAATATAAAATCAAGTATTGACTGCTGTTTGCTCACTTCGTGTCGTTTAAAGAAAAACGTAGGCTGGTCACGCCCCTGTGTTGGCCTTTCACACGTGACGAGAAAGAAATGAATTCAAATCATTCTGTGATAAGGTGCAGTACGCTTTTTGTTGCTTTTGCCCTACTGTCACCGTTTCTTAGCGTTGCGTCAGGTCTCTAGAACCCTCCTCAACCAGGTTGCTAATAAGTTGGGGCAAAAAACTCCACCACATAAGCAAATAAGAATGTACGCAACGTGCTTATAGCAGAAGATTAACTAGAGAAGTATTTGAACAACTGTTAATTTCTGGTGACATTTTTGAATGTCAATATCGTATAGGTAGGCGTTCGATTCAGCATAATCACATCTTATTTATACGTGTATTAAACCACGGACTGTGACAGTCGGGGCAGTTTAAACTTGCTTGCTGAAAATGCTTTTTCAATGTAATTCTATACTAAAGGTTAGAAGAGAGGATACTTAATTGAAGACTGGATGCCGTAACTCTCGCAGGAAACTTTTTTTATTGTTACTGTGATTTCCATTTCAATTCCGCCATCTAACTTGAAATCCTTTTGGGGGTTATTGGAATCCCATCAAGGTTGTCCAGGTTTAGTGGAAACCTTCAGTTTATTTACAGTTAGTTGCAGTTTATTGACCTACCAAGATTTTCTGTTTCTTCCAGCCTAAAATTACTTCGTAAATGGATAAAAATTGAATTGTTAGCTAAATCGCTATCCGAATAAGTGGAAGCCAGCTGACTTCGGGAATACTTGGAGTTATTCTCTTTGTGTATTAAATTTCTCTTTTTTTTTGTTTTCCATCGAAATTTCAGACGTCGACTTTAATTTAGTTTCATCCATTGAAAACAATGACAAAAAAAACCTTCACTCGCAAGACATTTCAACGACAAAGGAAAGTGACACTCTCTAAATTACAGTTGCTGTTTGTGTACTTCAAGTGTTTATACTGTTTTTCGTCTAACAGATGTATTCTCCTTTGCACACAATCTCGTGAATGCTACGCGCTTCGAACACTGGTGCAATCCACTTACATATAATATAATGAGATTCTGGTTATGTTGTATAAGCGTCATAAGGTGTCCACTTAAACTCTAGAACAACGTTTACTACTATTTGGCTAGGGTTCTTTTTTTATTGATGGTTTCCGAAAGGCACTTTATGACGTGCAAACAAAGTAGCTTGAATCTCATTTTGTCCCGGTGTTGTAAATTATTATCAATAATGCAAATTATATTCAATAGAGAGAGACGCCTTTGACAACCTAAGGGTTGATCCAGAGAGGAGACCAGAAGAGGAGAACTACAGAGCTTTTTAACGATAATTTGGTTTTATCAAACGAGTCGATAAAGGTCGAATTACCACCGTGAAAGATAGAGAAAGCTGACGTTTCGAGCGGTAGCCCTCCTTCTGAGCGAATAGAGGAGTTGTGGGGTGTTGTAAGTTTATATGGGAGTGTGGAGGTGCTATGCCATTGGTGGAAATATGATGACATGAATTTGTAAATAAATTAGTGGAATGAGAGGCGTTCATTGATCCCGTGAGGATAGAGTGTACTCAGTTGAAAGATGAATTTTTGTTGGAGATTTTTCAATGCGGCTCTCTGTGTTCCCACGGTGTAAGGATAGCCCACAAATTGTCATGTTGTGGTGGAAGTGGCTTGGTTTGGAAAAACACGATAAGAGAACGAAACATTCAGCTTAGCAGACAATTCTTGTGTGTAATATACAATTTTCATGGTGGCGTCATTGGACTCCAGCTACCAGAATTTTCTTTGTGTTTACTTTCGTATTCAAATTTTGCCATCCCAAGGGGTTGAATAACAAGCTTGAGAAAAGCAGAAACTGGAGGATTCTTACGCTTATGTACGAATATCCTACTGCCTGGAGCAATTTTTTTCAGACACGCCAATACAGAAAGCCCAGTTTTTACGAGGAAATTCATGTTTTGAAAAAAAGTAGCTTTATTTGTTCTGATATTACTTTAAGTTATAGTACCAAAGCGCGCTGAAAAACTCGCACACTAACCGAAAGTTTATGTAATGCAGACGTCAGTGTGAATGGCAAGTATGCATTTGAGTCCTCATAAAAGAGGATCTATTCCTTTCTGGTTGGTTTCCGATATCTTTTAGCTAGAAAATTTTAGTAGACATTTAGAAAGGGTCCAAGTATACT
>BLFN01000719.1:2439816-2442316 GCA_014634225.1 Acropora yongei | reverse complement strand
TTGTATCTGCAATGTTAGAAACAATTGCTATTGAAAACTGCAGACAACATACAGGGTTCTGTAGCAAGCGTGGTTTCCATATACTATCCCCGATCGCTTAAAATATTTGGGCGACCATTATCGCTCCTCAAATTCACGCACTCGTTCCATATAATAACCCTCTCTGGATGTCAGCAATTGCGATTCCCTAAATGCAATGGTCTTTCGAGAGATCAGGGGCTGGTTGCTCAGAAGATGGTTGGAGTTAAAAATTGGTTGAGCGATATCGGAACCAACCACATTTCTATGGTTAGTGCAACTCGGGCCTGGGCAATTATATTTTCCTTTCTTTTTCATTTCGCTAAACTTTCATTCTAATTTGCCCAATATTTGAGCCACATGATAAGAATTCCTATCTTTTTAAAATACTTTCCAGAGTCATGGAATACACTTGGAGTGCTTCCGTTGACAACAGATGCGTAATTCTACGCCTTTCCTATAGACTAAAGGTGAGAGGCTAAAACGGGAGTACACGAATAAGTCTGCCATCATGAAATAGTAGCTAAGGCGGCTGCGTGATAAAAAAGGCAGCTTTATAAACGAGGAAAGAAAACACATTCATTTCTAGCGAATGCTGAGATGGAGCAAGCATATATTTGTTTTGTAATAATTTCGCGATGATTCCAAGTCGTTTATGTATCAACTATCCTGGAATTAAATTAACTGGAGATAAACAGAGACAATTGGAAATTTATCGCGAAGAGTTCACGTCGTCCGCACAACTGCAAAACGGGTCATTTGCCCACAGTTATAAAAAAAGCCCCCCCCGCCCCGAGACAGGGCCAAGGAGAAGGCTCAACCAAATGATACGGATGACGTAAAACAGTTCGCACCCCTAAACAAAGTAAAAAAAAAGGAGGGGCTTGCCAGCCTGGTTTCACGTCATGGAAAGAACGAGAACGGTTGCGAATTGTACAAAAATTAAAAATGCACTTGCAAAGCGTGCAAAGGCCATTGTTTTTCTTCGTTAAATATGCAAATTTGTGACATTCTTGTTGCAATCGTGGTTGCTTAAAGTGTGTATGACAGGAAAATTTTTACTTCGGTTTTTGATAGTTAAATATGTACACTGATAAACAGTTTGAGAACAAAAAATTGTCGAGAATCTGAAAAAAAGTTTTTTTTCGTGAAAAATTCAAGTCTTTTCGCTCCATTTTGCTGAAACTGAATTGGTAGGTTTTAAGCGTGAGAATTAAAACACATGATAATTTTAGAGAAATTTTCAGGCTCCAGTTGTTCAAACGATGGATAGCGCTGTCCACCGGATAAATCACTATCCAGCGGATAAACACTAGCAAAACCAATTAAGTTATCCAGTGGATAGTGATTTATCCAGTGGATAGCGCTATCCAGCGTTTGAACAACTGGAGCCAGGTCTCAATCCGTTTATTAAACGTACCAAGCCAGCGAAAAACACAATAACTTTATTCTGTGTCATACACACTCCCTATTGATTTAGTTGCTTTTCCTTTATAAATAGAGCGTTTTCTAATAACGTCATCAAGAGATCATGATCTCTTGCGTCATAACCTCACGGCGGCCATGTTGGTTTACCAACTAATCCTTTGGCGGCTTAATGATTATTCTTTTATATGAATGCTAATTAGACTGACTAGCCTCATTTTTGTGTGAAAATTCTTTTGTATTTTTCGCATGCTGACGAGGCTAGTGAGGCTAATTAGCACAAAGATAAAAGAATAATTAATTGGCAGCCATTTTTGCATTCGGTCTATGCAAGGTCATTCTCTTGTTCCACTAAACCAGTATAGTAGCTAATTACCGGAGCCAAAACGCTCTGTTGATTTCTATAACATTTTATGGCACATTTAACGCGTGAAATAGACATAGAAATTTACCTGTTGTCACGGTAGGTCCTGCAGCTGGTGTTGTGATTGGTGGTGGAAGCCTAGTCGTGACTACAGGCGAGGCTGTTGTCGTATAACTGCCGCTGCCATCATCTAAAAAAATTATTTTATCTACTTGGTGTTACTGCGCACGTACTAAGAAGAGAGTCACTACTATTGTCCTATACATCGACAAAATGAGATGGCCGACAAATTATGTACACGTCACAAAGTATCTCCCTGTCAAAAAAAATAGGCAGAACTCTAACCAAACAGTATGCCTGTGCAAAGCAGCTTGAATACCATTATGCAGCTATGGTAGACATAAAAGGTTCAGTGGGGCATTCCTTGCAGTTATTTCTTCTTCAGTTTTTTTTTTTTTGGTATGAGGGGAGGAGGGGGGGGGGCATTTGAATGGCAGCCCCACCTACCAAGACCAAGATGACGAAATTTAAAAGAAAATTGATATTCATGTACAAAGCCCAGAGTGCTGTCTTTGTGTTCCTTTCTGAATGGTACCCCATAAAACTATTGCCAATGTCTTGCCTCTTTAACTACCTATTTCAGTTCTTGAGCCGACGTTAATGGCAGCCTTCGAAAGAAACGAAGAAAATCCA
>BLFN01000719.1:2432316-2434816 GCA_014634225.1 Acropora yongei | reverse complement strand
ACAGGGGGCTACATTACTTATGACTGAAACTTCACTTTATTAAGACAATTAAGACGTCTCTCTCCAATCAGGTGTACAAATGTGTAGTGTACCAGCAAAATACTACTAGAGACTAATTAAAACCGTGCGATGAACTAGCGTCCCGTGAAGTGTGGGGAGGGAGGGGGAGGAAGGGGGGAGGCGAGGAAGGGGGGAGGGGCAGAAACACTCCCAGCTGCTTCATTAAACAGAAACTGAGAGATGAACTTCAACTGTGTGGACCGCTAGCTCCTTCGCTTCTTCTCATCTGCGAGAGGAACACGAAGTGCCTTTTATTTTTTGTAACAATTAAGTGATTTGAAAGTCTTTTACTTGCCGAAAGCTTCTTGAATTAGTGTTTCTTTTTGATACGCACAGATATGCATTAATTGGTCAACAAAAACTGAAATGTGAATAATGATAAACGCACCTAATTGCTCAGTGAAAGTTGCATTTTTTTCTTTCGGGTATTCATCACCGAAAAAGAGAAACCCGTGATCCCAGATGCATTTGTTGACCCACATCTGGGCTAAGTTTGCAAGATTCTCATCCCAAATCTAAGGAGAAAAAAATAGATATATTCCAAGGTATAACGTAATGACCACGTCCCAGGTCAATATGGAAATTTCTGGACTCAAGTGATCTTGTCTCGTTTTCGATGAACGCATGTCAAAAGAACCTTTCAGATATTTTACTTCGCTGAATACTTGACATGTCTCTAATTGCAGGGCTCGAATTGCAAAAAAAAAAGAAAGAAACTAGGTCGCGTTTTTGACGACTAACTGAGAAAGACAAGTCGCCAATAAGTCATATTCAACGGTCGCCAGAATTATAGCGTCCCAATCGCAGGAAACGAAATTTTAAACTTTGCACTTTGCATTGATACTCACTGCAAGACAGACAATCTTACCCGGCACATGCTCAGCGCACTAGCAAATGTTAAGGAAGCAAACTAAAACTAACAAAATCGATGCCAGCTGTTAAGCGATCAAAACGCAATAAAGATTGCGGATGTACAAATCTGGTCTTTCTGTCAAATGCTGCGCCCGCGCCGCGTCGCATTGAAATTTGAGAAAGCTAAAATCTACATATTCTGAAGGTAAACAGACATATTAATTTGACTTCATCTTTTTGCAGCAAAACAATCGCAGATATTCCTTATTAACCTGAATCACTCATTTATTTATTCACTTTTTTTCTTAAATGAACTCGCCAAGTTGGTTGGCGACTAAACGAAATTTAGTTAGTCCCCAAGGTGGAATGTTTAATCACATTGGCAACCGTATTGGTTACAATATCCAGGCCAAAAATAGGGCGGAGAATGGAACTGAATTCTTCGCAACGTCTCAGAGGTCAATGATGCAAGTTGTTTCGCCACGGCATTGTGAGGCCATAAAAAATTGCATAGTGCATAGGGGCCTTTACTGTAGAAATTAACAACCATTATTTGTTACCAAATATTCCATGTTTGCCGCTGTAGGGTTGACTATTCCTCTTAATTCATTATGGAAATCCAAAAAGAGTTCCTTTTCCTCTTCGTTGAGTTCACACTCGGCGAAATCTGATCGCTTTGGATAGTACATATAAACTGCCTCGATCATTCCGAGGCTGCAAAACAATGTGAAACATGACAAACACCGGAGCATATCAATACTCCGCTCGTACCATCCACAGGCGTTTGTTTTTCTATGAACCTATCTGAATGTTTTATTTCCGTGATTAGAACAATCAATTATTGATATTATAGCTATAATGAGACAATCAACCAACCGCCGGTAATTGGGCGTTTCGGCGGCTAATGTCTCGAGTTTCTTGGAATTAATCGCATCGCACTGCGGTCCTGGTTTTATGCAGCGAAGACAGCAGCATGGGAGAAAAAAAAAATGTGTCGAAAGGTTGCAAAATTGATATGGTGAATAAATTGGATCGTATTTTTATTGACCGCGTCACAGGTGGAAAGGAATGTAACTGACGAGGATGAACAGGTACCTGATGGCGTGAATCAAAGATTTCATTATGGTAGTAGATTGGAGAGGAGACAGATAACGACACATCTACCAAGCCCTCCGACGAAGGTCGTAGAATATTACTTTCCCTTTTCTCAAAACATTACAAAATCACCTCAGTTTAAACAGCTGCGCTTCGAGTTTGTGATCCAATGGTATCTCGATTTCTGTCACTCAGAAAGGAAAGGTATTAAGTTAAGGTCAAACAGCATAAACAAAATACTTCGTGGGACATAAACACCACTGAAGCGTGCGGAAAGCACACTTCTATACAATTGTGTTTATGTGCTTGTGTGTAAAAGCTTCACCTTTCGCAAACAAGCACATTCCCAGGATCACTTTTGACGCAAGTAGCAACGTAACCTTAATCCAATACCATTTTACATTTACAATTTACTAACAGAAAAAAGCATATTGGGAGTTGTACTTTCACTAAACCGACGAGTTCTTTACGTCACAAAATTAATTTAAATGCA
>BLFN01000719.1:2409816-2412316 GCA_014634225.1 Acropora yongei | reverse complement strand
AAGTCCTAGTTTTATGGAGCTCAGAATGAAAGAAAAAACTTTGCATTGTCTAAGGTTATAAACTTGTAACCATAAATGAATTGGTCGTATGTTTTATTGACCGCCTTACAGGTGGAAAGAGATGGAGCAACTAGGATGACCAAGTACCTGACGAAGCGGATCAAAGAATGCGTCGTGCGTGGTAGGATAGGGGATGGAATCAAAGAGAGACGGCTTGGTTAGCTGCTGGATTGCTTTGATCTTAAATGGTTCATAATTAATTTTCTTCAAATGTTCTTGCACCGTTTATTGTTCATCAATATGGGCCCAGGTTTTGTTTTTGTCATATGATATGTCTCATCCCTTTATCTTTCATCCTTCTAACACTTTCACAATCTTGCACCAAATTCAACCCTTATCTTAATTGGTACCACCCAAGCCACAAATACAAGCAGGAAAATCCAATCCAAGCAAGGAAATTCCAGTCACCTCCAAGAAGTACTCGACGGGTCTAACATTACTTGACACATTCAACCTCAATTTCCTTCAATTTAAACATTTCAGTTTTGATAACTGCAAGACTTTCCTTCGAAAAGGAAACTTTCAGTTAGTTTAATGTTGCCGATGAAAATTGTTCAGAAACTCAAAATTGAGAAAATCTATGACTTTTTGTGTTATAGTATGAAGACATCGAAAGATTTGGTAACAAATTTAAGAGTTGCACAGAATAGCGAAAGCTTGGGTGAATGCAAAAGAAAGCATTAATCATGAACGCACAAGTGAAAGATAAAGCCACTGTAGAGTAGACTATTTTATGTTTCCCCTACTTGTTTTCGACACCTCAAGCAAGATCTCAACAGCAAACTGAATTCTTATCCACTTCTTAAAGAAACTCGCCCCAGTAAATGACATCAGCGGCCTGCTGTGTTAAGTCAACCCTATATGGATATTTTCTCCACGAATATGGTAAGAGCTTGAGTTCTAGGAGTAGCCGCGCATGCGCCAACAAAATATCGAAGGAACAGTACCTCTGGACGTGGTGCCAGAGCGTCGTACCGAACGATGCTCCCCGAGATTTCGGCCCGGAGGTCGCTTTTGGAGCCAAGTTTCAGATACCTGTCGCCAGGCAGGGAGGGAGAGAAATGTCGGCCCCTAGACCATACGTGACAGAACCCTCTCGTCCACTCAGCTTAACTAATACTTGGTAGCAATTCCTATATATACAACAGCATTCTAGTTATTTCCTCCATGTGGTACGTTCAAGTGTGTCTTGCGGTGGTGCATATTTAACAATTGCGCATGCGCTCGTGCAGAAACACTCTTACTCAGTGTTTTGTCCATACTGGCAAAAAGTACTTGACATTCACGCATGTGCATTCGCTGTACAAAGAAAATTGTCCGTTATCTCGTTTGGATTTCTTTTTCGGCGGCTCTTGTGAAGACATTGCAAGACTTTCAATAAGAACGCGGAAAAGCCCAAGTTTTACTTACTTTACTAGTTGTATATTTTACATTGGCGGACCTCTTAGAAACCAATAAACTGAATAAAGTCCAAGAGGCCAAGTTCAGGGATTGTCATTGGTGCATCTCGATCCATTTTTGATGAAAAATAAGAAGATATTTTAAAATACGCTTTTATTCCTTTACACAATTCCAAATTGCATAGCAGATCTAAAGTATATAATCTTACTATGATCGACAATACTTGTAAAACTGTAGCTTTGATTGACAGCTGTCCATTTTAGTAAGCAAATTCCACTTTTGTGGCGGAATTTAATTCAAATCTGAAAATGTCTGGAGGGGGGGTGGGGCTCGAGTCCCCCCCCTCAGAATTTAGATGAAAAAACGTTTTAATTTTGACGAGAAAATTATTTCCACCACAAATGCAGACTAAACTGAGGGGTGAAAATAAATAAGTTTAGTCTGGAGATAACAATTTATCAAGATGAAAACTACCTATACATGAACAAGAACATGTTGGTGTGTTATAAAATAAAATTAAACGTGATCACAAGTCTGCAACTTTAACTAAACAGAAATTCCACCAGGACCATGAGAAAGGCCGGTATAGCGATTGAAAAGACACGAGAATAGACACAATACAGTAACAATAATTGACAATACAGTAACCTTTGTGTTAAAACGAAAGATGGATTGTATTACATAGGCAAATTATTTTACCTATCACAGCGACAGGAATGTCAAAAACATAATTAATACTTGACGATATTTATTTTTATGTTATATGACTACCTGTCGAAAATCATTCTGGATAGAAATGAAAGCGCATGCATGTGCAACATAAGTCTCTTTGCATTTCTCAGTATTATCTTTTTCTTTCAATCTTTCCTTTCTTAGAAATATAATACGTTTTAAGAGTTGGCTTCCTCTTGAGAGACATTCATATCATTAGAGGGTCAGATATATCACCTTTCGGTTAAATTCCTCATTTGACAAATACGCACGTTAGCGGGATTTTCAAATTCAAAATTTCAAATTTTCAAACAACCTTTGTTCCGAT
>BLFN01000719.1:2358327-2360827 GCA_014634225.1 Acropora yongei | reverse complement strand
AAGCTTCTTAAATACTGTTTGATTGTCACGATCAAACAAATGTTCATTTGCTGAAAATATATCCAAAGTTTGTTTTATGTTTCTTTGTATTGTCTTGTTTGGCACTCAGCAGTTTTTGTCTGCTCACCCATGAAGGTGGAGCCAGCTAGGAAACAGAAACTTCAGGATCAAACTATGTGAAAATGACAATGATAGTCTAAACTTTCATTTTGACTGACTTCACCCATGATCTTTTGCTGTTCACATGTACTGTATTATGTCATTTCTCTGTTGACATCTATTACATTGTTTTTTTGGGTTGCATCGGTTTAGGCCTACACATCTGAAGATGTGGTGCTGGCAAAGTTCACTCCACAGAACAAAAAAAATGTAAAGTTTTTAAAAAATCTTTGCGATAACTTAAAAGAATAATGTTAGACTAAGGATGGAAGTATAACAGGGCTTTGTTTGTCTGAATATCACTTTTCTATTCAAGGTGCACCAGAAATGTTCAATTTTATAAAACTTATTGATTTTTATCGGTAATAGCAAATAACAATGTTGCAGGTCTTGACTAAGGTAACAGATTTAGTTCAGCAGAAACTGAAGCTATTACATACATCTAATAACCATTTTTGCTGTAATGAATTCCTTCACATGCAACTTGCCTACTTTTTATAATTATTAGTCTGCTTTTTTCAATACTCAAGTCAAACTTCTAGTTTTATTACTTTGTTTATCTTTCTTTTCAGTTTTCTGAATAATTAGCAAGTGGAAGTATTTTATTTGCTATTGTTGAATTGAAAATAATTTTACAATTAAATTTAGTCAGAAACCAAGGTTATTACAATGATTTCCTGTGCATTAATAAACATTCAGGAGTGACCTCCTTTTACAGTAGCTATGTTGTGCTTTTGTATTTTTTTTTTATATTCAAGCAAACTAAATAAATGTATGGAAGTGTTGCATCTTGATTTATTCATAAAGATGTTTTTGTTGAACACAAACACTTTCAACTGTACGTACAAGTTTACCATCCAATTAAGTCATTGATAAGACAAATATACATGTCCAAGCATAATTAAAAGGTATCTGCAGCTTACTGAACCACACTGTGGAATTGCATGGGAATATCATCACCATGCTGACATTGTGGTCAATAATAATTATTGTTATTATATATGCACTTCTTGTACTTGATAGAGGTCTCTCAGGCAATGGGTATCTGAAATTTTTTCCTGCAGTGTTGGTTATCTCTAAATCGCATTAAATCACTAATGATTATTTGGTTGTTTGTGTTAACATCTTTCCATGCTTGTTTAAAAAAATTTAATGACCTTTGTGTCTTGAGGGCATTTTTACTGTTATTGGAAAATGATTGCTCCTAGCATTCAAAAGTTGTGTTTCTTTCTATAATAGCTCCAGTCCCAGGAGGTGGTTTTTTAATCTTTCCTTTCATTCCCAATAATTAACACCATACTTAGCTTCAATGTCATATGGTTCATATTTGATCAAAGTTTTATTTTTTGGAATATCACTAAATTAATACTGAAGATGATTAGTGTGCCAAACTGTTCATCAACTGTTACAACTATTGTTCAAGTGAAATACACCTTTGTTTACTGTCAGTACTTGCACTTTGCTAAATTACCCTGAAACTTAATATAATTACTACTATTAACCCTTTCCCTCCCATTAGTGCCAATTGGCACTTATAGATTTTACTCTGTCTAACGCCATTTTACTAGTCAATGGGGAACCCCTTGGGAAGTAAAGGGTTAAACTAACCAACTGTGTTATGACAAAAGAGGTAACAGTAAGGTCCATAACTGTTCATGTAAAATTGCTGCCTTGTCTGGACTCAGTTCTTTATTCTTTTTATTTTGTGAAAGCCTCTAGTGCTTATAATAATATTATTATTGTTAATTATAGCTGAGCTGGGTGTCCATCCAGTGACTAGCCCTGTCCAGGAGCAACTTTGGCACACACACAGGAGCAATGAGCTAGCCATAAAGTCTCCTGTGATGGTCTTTTACCAATATAATCGGCCAAAGCACAAATTACACAAAAATCCCACATTTTGCTGTTTATTTTGGTTATAATATTACATAATGCAATTTGTTAAATTTGATAGTGGCCTCAAAAGGAAAACATAACAAATATTGGTCGACCTCAACTGAGCCGAACTTCTTAGAGGTCTCTATATGAGACCAAAAAGGCATATTCTTGAGGGAAAAAACCTGCCACCATGACGTCCAATTTGGATCATTTTCTCAGAATCTGCCTTATTTTCCTGTCCGACTTCCCCACTTTTTCATTAGCCTTATCTATCTTATACCCAATCCCATCTATCTGTTCAATCTGTCTCTCTATTTCACCTCCAAGTATTACAGCATCTTCCTTCAAACGTCCCAAACCTCGAGACATGAGGTCAAGATTGGCGTCTATTTCTCGTTCATGTGGGTCGCGCGATGAAAAACTGCTTCTCTCAAACCGCTCTATGCCTGTCACTGTTTCATAA
>BLFN01000719.1:2285324-2287824 GCA_014634225.1 Acropora yongei | reverse complement strand
TTTTCAAGACAAGCCTAAAGAAAATTATCTGGGAAGTCATAATACTAAGTTTAAATTAGCTGAAAACATTGAAACTGACTTACAGAAAATAAAGGCAAAGGATTTCTACTGGCTACTAAATGAAAAGACCAATAATTCGTTTCCTACCGGCCCGAAAAAATGGAGCAATATTATGAATTTAAATTTCACCGAATGGCAACACATTTTCAAATTGGCAAAACAGATTTGCAGTGAAAATAAATTAAAAGAATTCCACTACAAATCCTTACATAGAATCATAGTAACCAAGAAAGAATTACGTCGCTTTGGTAGTAAACTAGATAGTGATTGTTTATATTGTGTAAATGAAGACTCCATCGAACATACATTAATATTTATTAACTGTCAATTCTCAAAAGCCTTCCAGCGAAGAGTTATTCAATGATTCAATAATGTAAATTACACTAACCAACATCCGTCTGCTAAAGAAACGTTATTCAGACTCTTTCCCAACTCCTCAATTGCAAACAAAACTCTGTTAAGAAAACTACAATTACACCTTGTTGTATATGCGCTATTTCATTTACTCCAGCAAACTCCACAATAGATCAATTTCTCTGATTTCGTCACTTAATTAAACGTAAAATATAATGTTGAAAGTATAGATTAAAATTTATCTATTAGTTAAATATCTTAAAGAAGGTGTCCCTTCAAGTAGACACCTGTATTTCCTTACCCAGATCTATAAATAACAATACTGGAACATTCAAATAGTACCGAACTAGAATTTTATGTTACTTTGTCTTGTAAGTAGTGTATTTAATGTCTGATTATGTTGTAAACAATGCTTGTATTTTGAAATAATAATAATAATAATAATAATAATAATAAAAAACCACGTCTCCTTTTTCCAGAAAGGAAAACCAGTTTTCCAAAATACTAAAAGTTTCCAAGCTAAATTACTATATTTGGAACTTTTTTTTAAGCGACCACCTACAGTAAGCGACCCCGACCACTTTTAGGGATGAAAGTTTGAAATTTCTTTTGTTTTAATTTAACCTCCTATCAGCTCCCACTTGACAGATAATAAAGCTAAAATTAGATAATAGGGTGTTATTATTTATTACAAGCGAACCATGATACTATGAGTAAACTCCTTTAATAATAATAATAATTTTTTTTTGTAATAATAATAACGAATATTTATACAGGATAGCCCTTCAGTGCAAGAGCACTGGTATCAAAGGGGTCCTGTCTTAATAACATAATATAAGGATAAAAAGTAAAATAAGATAAGAGTGACTACGCAACTAACTAACTACGCTGTACAAAAAATTGATCTAAAGACTCCCTAAATAGTATCCTACACCTAATTTGCTTGATTTTTAAAGGTAAAAAATTAAAAGCTGAAGCGCCTAAAAAGTAAAAACTCTTCCGAGCAAAGTAAAGTTTCACTTTCGGCAAAGCAATGGTGGTCCCGCTGTTCCTCGTATTAAAATCGTGGATTAAAAAATTAAAATAATTTTTGAAAGGACTACAAATATTGCCTTTTAGGCAATCAAAAACAAATAAACAAGCCTTTTTCTTTAAAAAATTTTCAATTGTGGATATACGGAGTTCACAGTTTCGACATTTTGAGTTTTGCAGAATAATCCTGTGACTTCGTTGCTCCAGGTTTCTTGGAAACTGAACTGAAAAACATTCAAACACGTGACACTGACGAGCCTAAGAAAGGACTCGTTACAAAAATGTACGTGTATCTAAAGAAGTAAATAAATTAAAGAAAAGGAACCCATAGTAAGAATTACAACGACCCTCGTCCTGGCTAGTTTCAAGTTTGTTTTCGAAAGCAAAGAGATGTTGGAATGTATTTACCCGTTACTGGTCTGAAAGCAAATTACCTCACGAGTGTTTGTTTTGTTGAGTAATAAGAGGAGTCATTTTGATAATTTGTAGTGGAGGCTTAGGCCCTGTTTACATGGAGGGAGGGTAACCCTCTTAGAAGGGTTACCGTTCTAGAGGGGTCAATAGATAGCCCCCGTTTACATGTGTAGGGTTATCCCCGGGGCTATCTATGTTTGTAGTTGTTTGTAGTTGGCGGGAATATGACAGTAATCTGATCAACCTAAACTTACCCCTCCTAGGAGGGTAACCCTACCTAGAGCGTATACATGGCTTAAATAAACAAACACATGACCCTCCTAGAAGGGTAACCCTAGCAAGCAGGTAGGGTCAATAGATAGCTCCCGTTTACATGTGTAGGGTTACCCCCGGGGCTATCTATGTTTGTAGTTGTTTGTAGTTGGCGGGAATATGACAGTAACCTGATCACCCTAAACTTGACCCTCCTGGGAGGGTTACCCTACCTAGAGCGTATACATGGCTTAAATAAGCAAAAACATGACCCTTCTAGAAGGGTAACCCTAGCAAGCAGGTAGGGTTACCCTCCTCCTGGGGTAACCCTATCTCGCATGTAAACGAAACCGGGAAAAACAATAGCGGGGGGTAACCCTCCTAGAAG
>BLFN01000719.1:2272824-2280324 GCA_014634225.1 Acropora yongei | reverse complement strand
CAACTCTTGTTCGCGGCCTTTAATCACGAACGGAGCTGGCTTTTTTTTTTCGGCCCAATGCTCACACGTGAATTCCCGTGACCCAGGCGATAAAGTCCTAACGCAAGAATTCTTCGGCGACATCGATTTCTTTCTCTGATCATGGCCACTGTTAAAACCGTCAAACATTTGTCTGCCCATCGTTCGTTCAACACGCGAGACAACAAACTGCTACAGGCTAAGGTGAACAAACAGAAGAAGAATCACCGTCACTATGAGCACTCCTTCAACGGGATGCATACTTGTTTCAGTAAGATCGCGATCGATATTATGTCTTTCGAAAACACATGGGTAAACAACGCGGTATCTAATATCTGGTTTTCCTTTCCGGTTGCGGTTTCAAACTTTTGCCGTTTTTTGGCCGGTAAAGATGAAAACTTTTCCCAAGTGCTACCCATACCTTAATCATGAATTAACGTGGGCTCAACAAAGACGCACCCATTGACCGCTTGATTTAACTCAGGCGAGGAGGGGCAAGGTGAACTGGGAAGGGAAATCTGAAAGAAAGTTGGCCTTGGATTCTGCCGCCGAAAAAAAGCATGTCAAATTGTTCTACCGGCTGAGTCAAAAAGACATTTTACTCTCGGTGTGTCTCATAACATCTTTAATGGTTACAATGCATTACCTTCTACATGTTACAGCATTGTACAAGTGATAAAATTCGCGGCATCTTAACTTCATTTTACGTTGATGTCTTCCAGGTCGATCTCGTGGTGGAATTTGTAAAGACATTTGCGGCTTGACTCATGGTTTTGTATGGAGAACAAATATCCCTTTTCATCCACGGCCATTCCAAACATTTGGATGTCGCATCCTTTGTTCCATTCTCTTATGTAACGCCTTTTGCCATCGTAGGTACGTTGATACACTCCACAGACGCTATTAGCAAAAACCTTTCCGCCGGAGGAATAAAAGAGGTTTCTCTTACTGTCCATGGCTATTCCCTTCAGTTTATTCATTCTTGAGCGCCCATCTCTGACTCCCCACTCTGCATACAGCACCTTGATTTCTGCGATGTCTAGGATCTCGTTCACGTTTCTTGCACTGGAATCAGACGGAACCGCCCCTACTCCATCTCCTATTGTAGCCCTGTTTGTTTTCTCTACCACCCAGTCCCTGCCACTGTTTGAACATCCAAGGTAGTACTGGTGATCGTTAAAAGTGTTCAAGACTCGTCGGAGACTCCAATCGTACCGACTCCACAAGTCCGGCTCCGGCTTACCATCATTCCAACCGTAGTACAATTTATCTGGCATTCTCCAGGTCTTTATCACACCGTTGTAATCTGCGTAGCCAAATCGTTGCCCGCAAAACGCCACGTCTCTGACATCGGCTTTTTTGCGACCAACATCTAACAGTTGAAGCATAGTGTAGTAGTGCTCTATGCTGATGCCGCTCGGTTCTTTGAGATTACCGCTTATCTTGAACAACATGACTTTGCTTTCGCCTCCGGATAATTTGCTCTGGGCACCTATTGCCAGCAACTTATGTTCTGCTTTGATACTTACGCCAAATGGATGGCAGTTTCCACCGCATTCAGATCCGGGTACAGAGAGGGTCTTGACTACATTCAAGGTCGTCGGGTCAACAACCAGGATGTTTTTGGCTGCAGGTTGTGCAACATACAGATAACCAGTGGAGTAGTGTATGGCGTTAGCATCCTTGAACTTGCTGCAGTCAGTTTTCACCAGCTGAACAGGAACAAGAGACAGATCTCTTATATTGAAAAGGAAATCTTGCTGAAGTTTTCTTCTGTCTTCGGCGTGAGGGTCCTTGACAAATTTTGAGCAGAACGTTTCATACTCAGGATCGTTCGACTTCGGCCACCAGGCGCACACTTCAGAAATTGTACTGTTGAAGGATGCTTCATCTTTCTTATACTTTAAGGAGGCTGCAAACACAACAGAGGCGTAGCCATCTTCTTGATATCGAAAGAGCTTTCTTATAAAAATCCAAGTCAGTCTGGCCGCCTCTGTCGTAGATTTGCCATCTCTGAGCTGAACGTCAAAGTAATGGGTTACAAGTCCCTCTTCGGTGACCAGTTTGGGGATGTGGTAAAGTGCTTTTTCCACGTACTCGTCTTTTGATATCGTCCCAAACACTTCAAGGATAAATCGTTGCTGTTTGTCTTGGGCCCGCTGAGAATAGTCTTCACTCTTCAAGTCTTGAATCACTTCCTTCCTCTGTTGAATGATATTGTCAATGTGTTTGAAGTACCATTTTCGTTTCGATTCCTGCCAGATGTCTTCGACATCATGCCTGACTGAAGTGACATCAGCCTGTATTTCATCCAGTTTTTTCTCCAGCTCTTCGAGCTTTTTGGTGACTTCATCTCCACCGCAGACATCTGTAAACGTACATACAGCGCCTTGAATTGCCGAGGCCACGCTCACAACTAAGCCAATGACACTGAGGGGGTCGACTGCGAATCTCTTCTCTCTCACTGCTGCTTCACGGTCGTCAGCGGGAATCTCGTTGCTGAGGATTTTGCATTTCACCTGTGGCCTATTTATGAGCAAAACCAAAAACATGAGCAAATGGAGGCTCTCTTTCGCGGCCATTACACCGGTAGGACCTGCAATCAAAAACACAGATTGTTGGGAAACTGGATAGAGTATTTTATTACAAATTAGATCATTGGATAATGCAATTCAAGAGTTTCCACTGGCTTAGCCACCACCGTATGGTATTTAAGCAGTGAGATTAAGTACGAGTACATGAGTGGTTGTTTCTACAATAACTTCTCTTTTATACTGTGTCTAAAATTTCCAAGCTATTCATCGAATTTAGGAAGTAAGATTCGCGCTCGTATAACTTAATTTAATTAAATCGAATATCGTGCAGGATAGTTTTTAATGTGCTCTTCGTCTTCTTCAGGGAAGATCAGCGATGAATCAATTACTTTCCCTTTAATGAAGCGGTAAGGGATCAGCTCTCTCCAATTGAATGACACTAGAAACACGGTGGTTTAGCTTGGCCACTGATGACAAACTGATACGATTCAAGTGACTTGACGGCCTTTAGACTTTCCTTCGTGTAAATACCTGGCGTTTCGATTTAATAAGTACTTGACTGCATAGATCCCCAAATGTTAAATCTGGCCAAGAACTGGGATTGCTGTCCATCTTTTCAAATTATATGCATCGGGAAGGATACTTGCAACTTTGTTGTAGCTTAATTTAAAATCATTTTATTAGCGATCTTGCAACAGGATTGAGACTTTTTACGTATTCGGAATCGTAAGTGGAAGCCTTGATAACAGAACGAAGCAGGCTTTTTGCCAACCACTAAAGTGCGCATGTCTAATAATGACGTCAATGTTTATAAACAAGAAACGGGTATGTGATTTGATGATGTGAGGCCTGCAAACTAGACTTGAAAAGTCGTTCTCGTACTCGATCTCGTACTCGTTCTAAAATCAAAAGTCCTCTATTAGATCACATATGACGTCAAAAGGTGGATACGAGGCGATAACTAAGTGTGTCGCGGATAAGAATCGTGAAGAATTCTGACTCGACACTCTAACTGTATAGCGAATCAAACTGTATAGCGAATTTTGATCTCTCCCACCGACGCAGCACCACAGTTTCTTTAGAAACTAGAAATTCATTGTATAGCGAATCAGTTAATCACTTAATTAATTAATTATTTCCATTATTGTACGTCGGGCACACCCAACAATTGCGCGCTGATCTAGTAATAGCGAGATACTATAAAGAAAAAGTGAAAAAGTCCTTGACAGCTGTTGTTAGGGAAGTTAACTGATGACGACGCCACGGCTCCAAAGACAACGCCTAAAATTAAAAGAATTTAAATTTTATCTTATATTCAAATTTTGCAAATGTCTAGATCTGTCCAGTACCCTTAAATATAAAACGTCAGCGTTCAATTCCAAGTTAAATCAAGAAGATGATTGATGATCAAAATAAGAAAAACTAACCGCCGTCATTCGCGTTTGCGTTCTTAGTCATTTTATATAATTAGGTCGTTGTTGTGTTCCGTTAATGAGAACAAAATGTATCGTTAATGTAAAGATAGCATTAGCTGAACTCAGTAGAGCCTGGAATACAGTTGAGGGTCAGCGCCAAGCTTAAACAATACCCTTAAGCGAGAAAGAAGTTGAACAAAGTGAACTTGCCATGAATTAACGAACTTCAAGAATTATATGATGAGGCAGCAGCCATAGAAGCACAATACCTTAACAAACAGATTGAGATAGAGAAGTAACAATAAAGAGGTCAAAGATTTATACAGCAAGTAAACAAGATAAAATAAATCAATGGGAACAATATTTGAAAATCTTACAAATCAGCACAAAGGCTAATGGAATTACAAAGTAACATTTAAGCCGGAGTAGCAGCTTTGCGCGAGACTTCTGAAAATTTAGATACAAGTCACTCGAACTGTGTTAACCCCAAATGCGATATTCAATGAACCGATACCAATAAATTGAGGCCTCTTATAATTAGTCCGATCATAAACTGTAAGAAGCAGTTATTGTTTTTTATATTAAAATTAGCGTTTGAAAAGTGAAAATCGATTAACAGAACCAGAGTAAATCTTAAAAGGAACTCGAATATATTTCGAAGTGTTTTCGGTCTCAATTCTTAAGATTTCTCCGAGGCTTCTCGTCACGTTCAATTCCTTAACTTACACGACCGATGACATAGTGTTGACTGGCTCGAACGGTAGCCACAAAACATACAAAATTATCTTCGAACTAATTGTACTCTTCAGATCTTAATTCCCGCTTTTAAATAAAAATTCTGATGCGTGTTTCTCATTTTTTTTAGTGAGATATCGCTTGCTTACGGTTACGGAGCTTCAAAAAACGAAGGAGGAACGGGAGGTAAAAGGCTTCAAAAGGTTTACTGGGCAAAACTGATCGCAAGAACGCGGTTATACATAAGAAAAAAAAAGAAGATAAATTTGTCTAAAATCAATTTTGTTCTAAGTCAGATTTCTTGAACTTCTGAGTCTCCAGCGTGGATTTGACCTCACGACCTTCCAGACACCAGTATCGCTGTTCTATGGGAAACTCACGGTCGGCTAGGCCGCACAGCTGCGTTCTCATATGTCAAGACTTCTCTTCGAACTTGAAGATTCAGCGTGAATTGTAAATTTAAAAAAAAGAGTTCGTTATACAGATTCAGCGTGAATTGTAAATTAAAAAAAAAAGAATTCGTTATACAATATGGTACTTGTTTTTGCCATCCTCTGAGAAAAGGCAAAGGCGAATGAGAAGAAGAATGTGAAGGATGTGAATGAATGATGATGAAATTCTCAATTTTCCTGAATGTATTCCTAACTTGAGCGCGGTTGCTACCAATACGGTTCTTGTATAGTTTGCTTTACAATGTACTAGTTTAACAAATAGTTGCCAATCGGCTGATCGATCTTTTTTCATATATAAAGATAAGTTATTTATATTACGCCAGTTTCTAAAAGGCTTTTCAATGCAAGCGATCTTTCGCTGTGCAACTTTATGAAAACATAAGGTAATGATATCAATATTTTTGTGTATTTGTATATTTTAGCTTATCAGTTAAACAATTTTACTGAAGACAGGTTTTCTATTCAAGTATTCTGCGACATATATTCATCTCGGTTTAATTAATTGACTCATTCAATCTTTAAAAATGTAGTATTACTCTAAGTAGAGCGCAAGAAAATAGAAATGTTATTAAATGTATCTTTGCCAACGAATTTTTCGCATTTCCTACCTTTCTCCTTGGGCCCTCTCAGAGAAATAATAACTTCTTTCAGGAGACGTCGAGATAAATTGTTGTTCAGTAAATAATTGATTATTTTTTGGTCCAATGAGAATGGTTATGAAACCCAACAAAGTTCTTTGTTTTAGGTTTTTGTTCGCTTTTTTGGCCTTGACTTGTTAACTCGGTACTGAGGAACTAACCAATAGAAACGTGTTTGTTACGTAATTCATGCATAGTGTATGAGCGCAAAACAAAAGATTCTGCACGGTCGTGAACCTTCCAACCTAAATCTTGGCATATTTGTTTGCTCCTTTGATGTTTTCCGGACTTCATAACCATTCCCCTTTATTGTGATGAATGGAATATTCACCACCAGTTCCGATATTTTAAATGCTTTAAGGCCATGTTGTTTCTGTGCGTGTAGAGATAATTGGTATGTCCTATTGCTGTAATTGAAGGATGTAAAAGAAATGTTCTTGAATTTTGCATCAAGAAAGAAATAACATTCCACATGTTCATAGTAATCAAGTGAGTCCCTTATTTTTCTTAGGTCTAGGAATAATAAGGTAAATGTGACACACGAGGGAAAGATAAGGAAGAAGTTCCTCTATTTCTTTAAAATGGAAACAAAACGAAATAAACTAAGGAAATAAAAACTTAATCTGTCCTTTTGTAGGGTTTGTTTCCCGACGGTAGTCTTATTAAAAGGTATACAAGTACCATTAAATATCATCAATATCATATGGACTACTTATCTTATTCATATCTTAACAGGTTTCTTAATTTCTCCGCCAAAAACCAGTGTAGATTTGGAAAAATATATTGTAGCAATTTTAGTGATGTCTGTTTTTTGCTTGTAAATCAGAAAGACAATATATTCATTGTGGTTTTATTTCAATGTTCTAGGAACTTTAGTCGACCAGCCCAGGTGCCGGCTTCAGTGAAGCGACAAGCCTCCACCACGTGAAGCAAAGTCCCCTACAGGACACATGCAGGCAATAAGACTAAACAGAAGTTAAATCATTTATTAGGAAAACGTTTATTGAAGCCAGCAAGGTATTTCCTTAGTCAGGCAAAATTTTACTTTTGGTTGAATATTACTTGTTCATCTGTTTTGTCTCTAAAGCCTGGTTTTACAAGCGACGTATGCACAAGGTTTTAATCAGTCATGTGACCAAAACTAATACTCGTAACCTATACAATAAATAAATTCAAGAATCTGGGATACGATATATCATTAATATATAAACAACCTTGCCGAGAGTTTTGCATTGGCGCGCTATTTGCAGAAGTGTGTCAGCCAAATCTAGAGAGCTTTTTATGCAGGCACCACGTTTGTGCCCTTCAGAGGGCACAAACATGGCGGCCGTAAAGTTACAGAAACATCTGCCGCTGAGTTTTACTAATGAAACGAATAATAATTACTCTAGAGCTCCGACTCATTGAAATATATGCCTCTGCCTGAGGAGCATTTCGTTTTCACCTGTTGCAGCGCAAAGGCCAGCATAAGCGCAAGCACAAGGAAAAGGAAAATCCTGTTCCTTGTGCTTGTGCTTATACTTGCGTCAAGGCCGTTTTCACGGTGAAATAAGAATTAATGTGCTTGCATCGCTAGTGAAAACCGGGCTTAAGTGACAAATTCTCAGTTTGCGACTTACATCATGTAAAAACTACAGATTTGACCTTTGAAAAGAACGCAATGACATGACAAAGTCAAGTGAGAGAGAAAGAACTGAAAAAACTTTGC
>BLFN01000719.1:2242824-2245324 GCA_014634225.1 Acropora yongei | reverse complement strand
ACAAGAGAACAACTTTTTTTTTTAACGCGCAGCGTGCCGACTCCATCATGTACTTTCCTCATGATCTGAGTAACTGAAAAAAAAAATGTTCCAAAGCGGGTTTTTTTGTTTTGTTTTGTTATTTTTTGGGGGACAAACTCAAGTTAAAGTTCCTTCTGTAAGCTTGTTGTTGTTGTTTTTTGTTTTTGTTTTTTTTTTAACTGGAGAGTCCGAATCATACAGTGCGGCTCTGGAACTACAAAACGCTTTAAAACGATCATGAATGAGCCACAGAAATAAAATGGCCATTTCGCAATCATTTCTATGGTCAGAAATTGCTCTCGGCTAGGAAGATCAGCAACCAAGCAAGATTCCCTCAACAAAGATCTTCCTCAAATTCCGCCAGACTCTAAACGAAAGACGTTAAATTTCCACAGAAATAGTCAGCCAAACAAACAATGCTCTACCCGAAAACAGTAGATATCCCCAACAAACCCGAACATACCTTCCTCTTCATCTTCGGAGGCGCCTTCGCCGTCGTATCTCTCAAGACTCTCGACATTTCTTGTCGCGGAAACAGACAAGGCTCTAGCTTCATGAAGTTCTATTTCCAGTTTCTCTTTTCTTTTTTTGACGTCCTCCAAGGACTCCTTCATGAACAAATACAAAATACACGGTTTAGTAAAAGGTCCGGAGAACGGGTTCTTGAACGATTATTTCAAAACAGCCAACAAAATAACGCACATAGAACAGAAACACCTGGCCCTCCGAAAAAAGAGGGTGGGTGGCGGATAGGTGTAATACATCAATAAAGGATGAAAAGGAACCCTTTCATAGGGTTTGTAACCACGAGGTAGATAATCTGGAGTTTGACAACAAAGTTTCAGTTTTGAGAAGTGGACATTATAATCCCACGAAGACAACGACTGAGACCGCGATTTAACGCTGAAAAGGCCGCGTTCCGAGGGAAATAGGGCATTCTAAAAAAAGCCCAAAAGGTACTCGTCAAATCAGCAGTGAAAACCACAAAACGGGAACGTTTATATGCTATCTTAATTGAGTTGTTGCGGAAATCATGCTGCTTAAGGGCAAAGCTAATCTGCTATGAGTAACTCGATCTGGATCTGGGTGTTGAGGTGGAATTTTAAGAACGTCGCGGACGAAACTTGAGACAATTCAAATCACAAAAGAGGATCAGAAATGGTTTAAGAGGTTGAAGTCGGGAAGCCCGCCAGGGTTCTGGATTTCCCAAAGAACAGATCTCCTTAAAGAAAACTTTCCAGGACTTGAAGCAGAAAAGAATCTTTCGATCTTGTACAGGACTACGAGAACTGGATTCTTAGATGTGGTCGCACGTCGAAGTAAAGTGAACTTGGTACAAGTCAAATCTAGAGAGGAAAGCTGTGAACATTCAAATGAAAGCTACTGCTATTTTCTGCTATATTGTTCATTATGTTATGCAAAGTACTTAGAGTCTGTGAGTGAAATTTGGTGTGCAGACCATTGAAATTAAAATTACATAGAGAACTACTTTCTAAGTAACCTAAAATGTGTTTATGGTTTTCAAAAGTGAAGGGTATCAAGAGAGGAAGCAAATAGCCAGTGCATAACTGGAACACAAGTTATCAGTGACATAAACTATTAAGAAAGGACGGTAAAAAGTATTTTAGTGCAAACGTTAAAATTCGTCAGGCGTCGGGTATATTTGAAAACTGTGTGCTCTACATCTAACTTAGAGTACTTGAAAGCAATCCCAGAGTGAACAGCACCAAAGAGCATTCCACTGAGGAAGAATTTCATAACGGAAGGTGTTTCCATCTTTTTCTTGAATGATGTATTTATCATGCATTTTCTCTTTATTCAGCGCAAAGCGAGTCTCTGTGTCTTTTAATAACCTAACCTGAAGTTCTTGTAATTGCCTTTCCAGCCTCATTCTTTCCATTGTTTCGCCTTCAAGTATTTCACTGGCATTGCTGGATGTTTCCCGTTCGTCTGACAGGGACGATGAAAGCTCTGTGACCTAAGTGAAACATCACCCGCGCGATTAACACAGAGCCGAGAACAAACAACTTTAAACAAAACGGGAAGCATTATTCATTCCCTTCTTATTTTCTAAACCTTCCTGCAGATCCTCTGAATATAATCTAGTTACATGTCAGAGGATTATGAGGGGAATGTTCCTAAATCGAATATCTGCATGCAAGCTATCATCAAGGAGTTTTCTTTTTGCTGCCAAAATACCTTCAGAATTTCTTCCAGTATGTCGGAGACCATTCCTCACGAACTCAAAGAATCCATAAAATACTAAATTTTCTCAGACGGATACAAATTACAGGCGGCCCAGTCCTATTTGCAGCACTGTAAGTGATATCAATATAAATGATGCTAATCTAATTACTGTTGAAACGTTCTCATAATGTAAGCGAAACCAAACCTCGTTCAGCAAGTTCAGTTGGGACGGAGGTATGCAGTTACTAAATCGTTTCCCAATCAACCCACTAAATCAAAAATCGATACAGAA
>BLFN01000719.1:2203460-2208460 GCA_014634225.1 Acropora yongei | reverse complement strand
CATCTTAAAGAGCAAAACCATTGGATAAATCAATGCACAAATTTTGTTCGGAATGGAAACTTTTCAATATTGTATGAATCTAGGGACACATTTTGCTTGGAGATTAATATAACTTTTTTCTTTCCAGTCATAGAAGAGATGTGAGCCGGCAGAAAGTTTGCCAGAGTTTTTACTTAATGGTGAGCATTCATAAGCTTACTCAAGTACAATTCAGTTAACATACTGCCTTGGTTATACAAACCTTCAGAAATACTTAGTTAAAATCTTGTTGCTGTACTTGTGCAACGACAATGTTGAATTTCAATAATAATTATAATAACTATTACTTAACGGTCTACACTAAGCTAATTTCCACAATATTATGAAACAAGATAATGCTGTATTTTAGTCTGTTACTTAATAATAATTCTTATTTTCCACTATTGCATGAATATCTGTGTGCGTACAAATGTATAATTTATGTACATCTTGCAATATTTCATTTACAGATCAATGAATGATCATTATAATTAACTGGCTTTCCTGCCCAGCTGCAAAATGTTGCTCATAATGATAATTATTATACATTTTTCTGTCGTTTCTTGGTGAAAACATTTTTGGCAAATTACTTTTATTTTTGGGTTTCCTAAAAAAAAAATAAGAGTAAAAGGCTTGAAAGTGGCAGGCAGATGCCATCAGCACACATACTCCTCAAGTAATGAATGTAAAGGAAAAATATGACAAAGGAGAATGGTTCCCCAAGCTTTGTCCACTGGGTACTTACTGCTAGCAACAGATGCTGTTGTTGTTGCTTCGTTCTCTGACATCTGAAAAAAATCACCAAGAGGTAATGATTTTGATAAAGGCTTGACTGTCAATATTTATGTTCATCTCATCTCACTGCACATAAAAAAAATAACAATAATCAAACTCTATTTCACCTATTATTAAAGCAATATTTAAAATTTTGTTTTAAAATGCCTGATTGGTCAAAATAGAATAGCTGGCAAAAATTTCAAGCTATCAATTTCTTAAACTTCATCTCAAACTTTAACATCCGGGATTATATTGGATAGAGTTGAACAAACAGTGAACTTTCCTTAGTATTATAGTTAAGCATTTTCTTAGAAACCATTTTTAATTCATACAATATGATGACAATTCCTCAAAACTGTCTCAACAGAAAATTGATTAACAAGCAGGTGCATCTGACCAGAAGAAAAAATAGAAAAATCTTTAACAAGTTTTTCTTTTTCAACCACATACCAACTTTTCACTGTCTGAGCCCTTGTATTTAAATTCAATATTTCGTCAAACTGATGAGCCTAGCATTGACACACATAGTGGATATGTGAGAAACAAAGGTTGGTTTTTTTTTCTCTTAAGTACAAACCCTACAGAATTAATAAAAGCAAGGAAAAAAATATATTTTAAGGCTGCAAATTGTTATGTTGTCTACTCAGGCAGGACAAAAACAAATTATCAGGGGAAGGTTTATGATAAAGGTTTCTTTTTTGACAAAAATGCGAAGCAACTGAGGTGACAATGCTATCATCAGTTCATGACAAATATTTCATATAAAATATGAATGTTTCTTTACCCTTTCTCCTTCGCTTTCAGTGTCACACTGGAAAAAAATAAAAGAATAAAAGAATAAAAACCACCTTTAAAGCACTAGTTAAGAGTAAAGTTTCATATAATTTCATTTATTTGGTTTTCGCTATAACACCAAGCTAGTGCATTGCATTATATCTCATCTTAATTTCTGGACTACAACCAAAAATGAAATTTTTACCCAGTATCCTTTATCTGAACTTGCTGAATCTGAATTATCCTGGTGACAGAAAACAATTTTAAAAAAAAGAAACAACAAAGACAAAAATGTTCATAACTTAAAGACATCAATAATTATCATTAATTTGGCAAAGTAGTTGGGAACAAAGAAAGAAACAAAACATACAAACATGTTCCTACAAAGACAAAGAACCGATAAATTGATTCTTTGATATGGATCAAAATAACATACTGTATAGCATGCCTCTTGACTTGGTTCCAGAACAAACTACTGACAATCACATGTCCATACCTCAAGGTATTACAGCCAACTATTCTTAAATCATATGGATGACATTTTTATTATAAGAGTGATAAGATCTTTCGTACAAGAATGACAACATCCAAAGATCACTATAAGCTTTAACCCTTTACTTCCCAAGGGGTTCCCCATCGACGAGTAAAATCGTCTGGCATTAGACAGAGTAAAATCTATAAGTGCCAATTGGCACAAATGGGAGGGAAAGGGTTAAATACAAGATTCTTATTGTTCTGGCCAAACTGATTATAAAAACTTGAAGGCTTCTGTTTGTAAGATTTGGGACAATAATTCACAATGATTTGTTCCTTCAACAATGCAGAGGTAAACGATATTACAGTTTCCCAGCATGAATTGACACATCAGATATGCATAAACTTTCCAAAAATTACAACAAGTAAAGGGTCCTATGGGACGTACACACTGGTCCAGGCAGATTTCCGTCCACAACAACGTCTCAAACACAAATACTTATTCATTTCTCATGCTAACAAGAATGAATGAATACATCCAGAAATAAATTTGAGGTACGTGGCCACACTTGTGATGTTTCCTTAAAAATACTATAACATGCTGTCCACAATTCTGCAGGCTTATGTTAAAATTATGTACTGTGTGCAGATTTTTGCAGTATTCTCAGTTCAGCATACATTGAGGACCTCATTAGATGTGGCTTCCAATAAATTCAGCTCACACCAATATGATATTATATTGCTGCAACATTTAGCAAAACTATTCTCTTACTTATAATGACAACATGTTGGAGAAATACTTACATCACTTGTATTTCCAACAGGAGCTTTATCCCTTTGAGATGCTGGCAGCCGTGAAGCTTCTGGTTTTCTTCTCTCTATGTTGGTATCATCATCAGAATCACTTTCTTTGGGTTTGGGGTCATGGTGCTAAATTCAACAAAGAAGAAAAAAAAAAAGACAGTGATGGTATCAATAAGAGATGAATTTCCAATGCCAAGAGAAGTTATTTCTCTTGGCATTGGTTAATTAGCTGCACATACATAGCATTAACACAACATACTCCTGAAGCTGTTAACCCTCTTTAATTAAAGCCCAACTGACCAGGCTAGCTTACATTTCCAAGATATCAGCCATCCTAAGAGTGCTTTACAAAAATGTTGATTTGCTCACACTTGTTTATATGTTTTTCCATTGACTAATGTCATGAACTTAAATTTGCTTGGTATTAACAATTTTCCAATAAGGTCTAGCTTCAATTTTTCTTGGACCCCTTTCTCCCAAAAGGCAGTAGTAAACATTTTTCTAGAAAATGTTCAAATGAAAGGGCATTGAATAAATAAATTTGCAAACAATTGCTTAAAATGATTAAAAGTAGAATATGCATCTGTCAGACAAAACAGATTAAAAAGAAGATAACTTGTCAAGATGTGTGAAAAGTTAACTGCATGATAGTCCTTTAAATTCACTGCTCAAAACTCAATTTAAAAAGTTCTTGGAGGGCCTCTAATGTCTGGAAATCCTTCCTTGAAACCTTGGAGAACCAAGTTTTTGAGACAATATTAACTTACCTTTCACTACGGGGGCTGTGTGTACAATGAGCTTGATCACAGTACAGTTTTGCATAAATTATGTATCTCGGGCCCATGTGTAAGTCAAAGGTAATTCTTGAAGCATATTTTAATAATTAAAATTTCAAATTATTTTGAGCTCATAAATGGTTGACTTGTACTGAGGTACGAAAGTCCTCCAAAACATGTGGTTATGTTTGTTCCATGATACACATAACCATTTCCCACTATCCTTTTCTTCAGAAAACAATCCAACAGGAAACCTACCAACCTTTAACCTTACCGAGCTATCCTTAAAGGAGAGAGATTGGAATATCTATTATTCAAGTCTCTAATGTAAAGACAAACCATAAGTTCATTCTTGCAAAACACTGTTGATATGTAACTCTATGGGATGTTAATAAAACCCTACACATTATTGCCAAGAGATGCACATTGAGTACCTTAAGAGTAACTTCACCATCTACAAAGGATAACTGAAGATTGTTATCATAATGTGCTCTGCATGTGACAAAGAGCTAGATCAAACATTAATTATTTTAAGTTAGCACGCCATATGTGTACACACAAACAGCCATAATTCTTTACATGCTTCTCGTTTGTTTCAATTATTAATAATAATATAGGAAAGTGTCCCATCATGTTGACCACCAATCACACACTACCCATATGGGCAAATTTTTTCACACGGCAATTTTGTTCACATGTCTTTGTTTGAACATTTTGCTAAAGTTTTATGACAAATATTTGTCAACAACATGCCAACTTTAAAAGCCAAATTAAATTACTACTTGAAACATTTGCTCACATATGACTTATCAAATAAAATGTTATAATATTATGTTCAGGGACAATGGTTTCCCAGCCTTCTTGGTTTGGTATATGTGATAAAAAGCTGTTGCTAGTGACTACTGAAGCAGAGACAAACAAATCTTCTGCAAATAACTGCTATGCTAGGCATACCAGAAAATATATAATTGCACAAAACATTGCCAAACAAACTTTGCTTAGGCAGAGGAAGCATGTCAACACAGGGATCAGTTTTAAATATTCATGTCCAATTTAGACTCTAACCAGTTTAATTACACCAGCTCCTTTGATTCTTTGGGAAGACACTCTTGGCATGGTGTCGTCTATATTAACTGTTGGCAGGTGCCATAAAGGCCCTTATTCCCACAGCCTGTGTACCCCAATACAAATTAAAACTTTTATAATTTCAAAAGGATTATGAAATGTTGCATTACATTTTCACAACCAGATTTTCATTAAGATTCCAAGAGCATTCATTCACAGTAGAACTTCAAGAACACTTACCCTGGTTCTTCGCTTCTCTGATTTTCTCTTCTTCCCATTTATCCCATTTGCCACTCCCCTCTTTGAGCTTTT
>BLFN01000719.1:2163460-2168460 GCA_014634225.1 Acropora yongei | reverse complement strand
GCTTATTCGACACAACCAAATTTTGAGGTTAAATGCAAACAATGAGAAACCGTTCTCTAAAATCCCGGAAAAGAGAAAAATTACCAAAACATGCCCTCCCCAAATGAAATGATGCTTTGTTCTGCGTTAAAAATACTAATCAAATTCCCTTGCTATTGCTATCATGTTATTGTTTTTGATGAGTTTCGATTGTTTTTAAACGACACTCACGAAATTCGTATAATTCCATAAAGAAGTGAGTCCGCTAGCATAGAGACAAGTTACGTTTTCGACCAATATTTTGAAATTCTTGATTGCTTTCTGTTTCATTATCAAAGTCGTGCAAAGTTTATTTTTTAAGTTCTCGCGTCTTTGCAAATACAATGAGCGCTATTTTTTATCGTGAGACGGCAAGGGTTAAAATCAATTGTCACAATGGCAGGCCACACCCAGCAGATCTACCAGCATGAGCCATTAATTTTGGTCTCGAGAGAGTTCAATTGCGCATGCATCATCAGTGATCCAACTAAGGTAGACAAACACTAGTTTTCATCAAGATCAAAACATGGCGAATAAAGGCAAGCTAAACTTTCTGTGGATGATTTTCTTAGTTTTATCCCTGTATTTGATCATTGACACCATTCCTCGTGCTTCTGCAAACAAGCGATCTGCAACTAAAAACAGGCTGAGAAGACAAGGTGAGTGAAAGCGATAGATTTTGAGCACTTCTAAAATTACTCAATTAATGCGTCATTGCTGCAAAGGGTACATACAACTTGCTGCAGAGTTTTAGTAGAATTTTATTTTAGGAAGCAGATTCCAATCGGAGCACAACCATAGTAAAATAGCGCCGGTTATTCGCGACTTTCAATCGATTCAAAGAGCATTGCACACCAACTTTGTAAACCATGCAAACTGGCACATAAAACTTCGATGTTATGTACTTTTGCAGAACTTAGGATGTTCGCTTTTTTCGTCGGTAATCTTTAAAGCATTTCTCGAAATAAGGCAACAACTCCGATTAACTATATGTGAAAATATCTACTTTTTTCATACCAGTATTTTTTTAGGAATCATTACACTATTCCTTCAAAAAACACTGCAAGTCCATATCTTATTTAATCAAACATTTCATCGGGCGAAGTCAACATAGTTCGGCTGAGAAAATTTCAGCTTTTTTAAAAATGATTGCAACATAAATGCATAAATGCCTTTTATCAGTATTGCGTTCCTTGCCAAACCGTTTTTATTAGATACGCAACCGACAAAAGCTGAAGGATTGATCCAAAATGCTACATCTTATGACACCATCGATGCAAGCGAGGCCCAGAGTTCCTTGCAATTTGGGTCACCGTCAGGAAGCCCCTAGTTGTTCGCCTCTCCCCTATATTATCGAGCGCCCACTCTTAACTTGAACATAAGAAAATCTCGATACCAAAAATACTTGACTTCCAGAGACTCATTTTTCAGTCCCTAGTGTTTCCATTCACCGTCCTCTGTATAGCAGCATGTATTTGCAGGGAAGAAAATTGCGCAAGTGAGGTTTCTTTCGTCAATTAAACAAACTTGACAAACATGCTTGTAATGTGATCGATTGCGTCCTCGTTTGACCTTGGTGACAACAGACATGAAAATGAGATCCCCCTCTGGCTCTATAGTGCTGCTCAAATATCAGACATTTGGAGGAACATGGGTATTTCGAAGTTTTTGAGGAATAAGTGCAGAGATTCAGCATCCTTCTAGATGTGAAAATTAAACCAAGAGCCCGGATAACGCGCTACTAGTATCACTTTGTCTCACCAGAAAAGTCATCACGACGATATCTTGATGACTGCATTAATCATACCGCGCTATCGATTCTTGGCATTAGCAAAAGTGGTGTTTCGTTGGCTTCCACTAACAGAAGAAATGCGATAGTCAGCATATTTTGGTGCATCTGTGATAAATCAAGCTTCACAAAAACCTGAAGTTAACTAATTATCAAGAATCACAATGATTCTCGTCTAAAAGAAAAGAAAAGTTAGTTGCGTTTTGTCCCTATTTACATTTCTTAATCGGGTTCAAAGTTTAACGCTCGACCAATCTGACTTATCTGATCTAGAAACGCCTATTTTAATAGTTATATCTTTTGTATCAAACAATGAACAGTCCGTTTTTTTTAAAAACCCCATTTCGATTCCTTGGGAATCAGCAATGACAATGGCGGGTCCACTGGGTCGGTTGAGTTCCCTGGTTGATCCTGCAAGTAGTCTAAAAGATTAAGCCATGCACGTGCAGTACGTGAGGTCTTCTGCCTGACAGAAAAACTTCACCCGGTTAATTTGTGATTTTTACGTTTATAATCCTTAGAGTGCAAGGATAACGCACAAACACACGACACTTGCCTGAAGCTAGTCAATGAGCTTGGACTGCAAGTATGCCACACTGAAATAAAACAAATAGAAGCAAAGTTGACCAGAAGCTGCCCTGCGACTTGTGGTTTGTGTAAGTAATAAAATATGACCAGTCACGTAACTGAGTGCAGAAAACGACTCGTGTAACAGCCATAGATCACCTCTGCCAGAGACACTAGGCAGGAGTGTCAAAACATTGGGTCTTGAATCGTTACTATTCAGTAAGTTGCATGTATTTTAAACCAGAGTAGCGTCAGACCAGGGGTTTGAACGAGTGCAAAGCATGAAAGCAAAATACTAGATTAGGCGAGGAGCAGGTCTAAGAGCGTGCGCACATTACCGTCAACAGCACCAGTTTCTTCATCAACTAAGTCTAGCACAGTTATTTTAGGAACAACACTTCTCGTGCCTCGCCTTGCTTGTTTCTTGGATGTTGCCATAATTGTAACAGCCTTTCTAATAATCCCCTGGTCCGGCCGATCTAATACGAGTAAAGGACTCCGAGAACGGGCAAAAAGCTGACATTGTTGATCACCATAGTGCAGGGGCTTAATTAACATAAACTTGTAATTCCATGTCTCTATCAGGTGGCAGATCGCAGCCAAACTGCAGACGAAATCGAAGAGGATGTTGCTGGGATGAACACACTACTCCCACAGATATTTATGGAATTAAAGGATGCCCTGGTAAGAGGGAAAGTTGAAATTGGTTCTCTTGCATAATTTTATTCATCATCCTAACAAGATAATGCTATTCAAAAACTGAAAATTCGAAGACGCTTTTTTAAGTAATTTTTAAACCTATGGTAAACACGGCACTGATCGCGTCGATTATTGACTTTTAAATTCTCTTCTCGACAAGATGCCTTTCTGATTGGCTTGCTTTCTCTCTTGGTTCTAAACTGACGTACTGCAGTTTCTCAGTACCTTTATGGACACGTGCAATAAATGCATCTGGGTCATGTAGATGGTTTGAAATTTGCATTGAGCGAGCGTCGAGCGTGATAGTGGCAAAAAGAGTTTGTGTTGAAGGATTTTTCATTTTCTTTTTGACTTATCGGTTGTAAAATTTAATAAAATGACTGCGTCATTGGAGCTTGCTGAATACGAGATTAGTTTGGGCAATTCAATGCTACGTGGCTCTTTGGCTATTTAACCATAATCACATTCAGCACTCATTGCACAGAATCTCTTTCCCAGAATGTAAAGATCACCTTGTGACCTGCCGCCGTTTCCGGAAATTTTGCTTCGGTGAAGAGACGGAGAACAAATCATTCATCAAGCTGCATTGTCCATTGACATGTGGTAGGTGCAAGATGAGGAGGAATGTGTCAAGATTGAAGGTCCGCATGAGTGATTGGCTGAGAATTTAATTCTCCGAGCTCTCCTTTTGACAAGTGAGTTTTCAGTGCTAAATAAAACCGAGTTATGAATCATCTTCATTTAACTATTCTGATCTATCAACGGCGGGTTGCGTTTATTTTACCAGAGTTTGTGTAGTTCTGCTATGTAGCTGACGGCAGTATTAGATTAGGGAAATCGAGTTTGAGGAGAGTTCACAATTTTTTTGCCGAATCTCTATTGTCTCGCAGATTTGAGACACTCTTGCGCTCGCGCCTCAAACCACAGGATTATTTGTTATTATATTTTTGCACAAATATGGCCTCAATCGTCCACCACCTTTGCCAGATCCTCCTTAGCGTTTACTCGGCTGTGTCAGACGCACTTATAATGGCCTCACCATGTACTGCCACACTCAGTAAAGAAATCGTAAATTTAAGAGACAGAAAAGTTCCTCACAACATGAATTTCATTTTCATTTTCTGAGTTTTTTCAATGGCCGAAAATTGGAAAAATCGAAAGTTTTCACCCGTATGTGGATACTTCATTTTCTGACTTTTTCGTGACACAAGACAAGCAATTTTCAGACGTTTGATGTTGTTATTTAGCGCGGCATCTTGATACAATAAAGAATAAACTGTTCGTGTGAGGCCTTGAGCAGCTGATTAAGACTTTATTTCTAGCCTTCGCTGATCTAAGGCGTCATCATTCCATTATGATACCATAGATCGGCAAAAGAAAAATCAGCGAAAGCTGGGAATAAAGCAGCTCAAGGAATTTACTTAGTTTATTCTTCAAGACAAATACTTCTTTTATTTTTCTAGTTACTGAAGGGCAGACCAGACAAAAATACCACTGAACCGCAGGTGCACAGGGAGGCTCAGTCCAAGACTTCTTGCAAAACGTATGATATCGTCAAGGCAAGAGCCATCTGAACAGAAATTTATTCGCACGATTTAAAGTAGTTGTATTAAGGGCTTTGGAAAAACTTTTTTTTTCAAGGTTCGATGTAGAATATGGAAGATTTGGAGAGTATCCCTTGTGATTGATTCTGAAATTAGAGTATTAAAATACATGTCCATATTGATACGGCAATTGTTTTCAGTTGTTTTTTGCAAATTTAAAGAAAAGAATAGTGGACAATTCCACTAAACGAGACAAGATTTTCTTAGTTTAGCAAATGCGAATGCTCTGATGTCACTTGCTTTGTTCGAATAGACACTAGCACACACCCCACGGAAAAAAAAATCCAAAACGGCTCTTAATTGGAGAAAGTGGTTTCTAGAGA
>BLFN01000719.1:2118460-2120960 GCA_014634225.1 Acropora yongei | reverse complement strand
TGCTTTGAACTAAGTACATTGTAAATATAATGTTGAATCTGCAACATAAATATTAATATTTAAATAATTTTTTTGTTGTTTTATAGAAAGGATCAAGAAAACTCAAAGCTACGGTGCCCTGCAGAATGTGAGGGTTATCTACACCATGTGTTGCATCCCGAGAGGCGGCTGCGAAGGAAACGACTTGAACGCATGCAACTGCATGGAATTTAGAGTAATTTACCTGTCCAGTAAATTGAATATTGTTTTTGGCATAGCTCGACATTGTTTACCGAAGGTCTGAACCATTTGGATCGATATCGATCCTACTTAAGCAGGGTCAAACCTTTTTCATTGAGATCACGAGCTGCTTGTACATTCGAAACGAAAAATATCAATAAAGTTCGAAAGTAACAAATTGCATAAAGGCCATCAGCCGGACAACATAAAATCAATTCCTTCCTTACAGCAGCTGCGGTGCATTGACAGTTTTGCAATATCAGTTACGTTCAGTCTTTTGATCAGAACAAGACAATGTTAAAACTAGGTTGCCAATTTGTTTTAGTGTTTCTGTTCGCTCGTCAGTGTAATCTCAGCCCGATTGATTGGAATGCCCTTGGTCAAAAGGCAGCAGAAACTATTATAGATTCTCTTGTACACAACGCCTTAAAGTCAGCAAAGGGTGATGAGAGCTCACGCGGGGTTGGAAAAATGCAACAGCAAGGTAATTAATTATTCGTTCATTTCAGTGAGGAGGGTCTCGGAAGAGGGGTCCTTGTTCCTCTCCAAATTTGCCCTATGTTCTGTTGTTCCCAAACGTTTCTCCTTTTAATAAATTTGCATACCATGTTTTCGTCCTCCAATTTGTAAAGTTCTGTTTCCCTGTTCCCTAAAAATAGGCTCATGTTTCCCTGTTCCCTTCGATATTTTGCCAATGTTCACATGTTCCCCAAAACCCATGGGAGACCCTCAGTTAGGCTCCCCTCAGGCTCAACGATAAACTAACCCTCGTATGGTATTTTCCAAAGTAATAATTTTTGACCCTGCGAGTCAAAGAGATCCCAAAACAAAATGATGTCCATGAGTAAATGAAAAATCCTGTCAGCCTGTCACTGAAGGTTAATGTAGCGGGCGGCGGAAGAACGACCTCGTTAAATGATGCATAAGACAGCGTAGAACAACAACAGAAACAACAAAGTAAAATGACTCAAGCAATCGTGACGTCGAGTGATCATATGAGAGGGCAACTTTGTACTTCTGGGTGCGTGGCAAGGGTGATTTCGCCTTTTCTACCTCAGCGTGCTTAGCGCTACTGAATTCGTGTTACAATCTAGCAGAAAAGGGAACCAATTTACGGAAACATTTCATTGATATGGAAAACTCTTGCAATTGCACACTAGCACCAACTGAAAGTGTTTTTGCAATATGACCGATTTCGATAAATTTAATCAAACTGATTCGATTTTCAGGTCCATTGGGTGAAAAAGGAACTCTTAGCTTGACTCAAGATCAAGAAAGGCGAGATGAAGCGTTGATGTCCAGGTCTTGCGGTCAAATAAGGTACTCACCCATATCGCACATTTGCTGTGGTGGTTTCGTTCACAGAAAGAGTAGTTTTGGAAGAACCGCCTGCTGTGGATCAGACTTTTTCAATAGTCAAACACAAGTGTGTAAAAGAGGAGTTGTCCACTCCAAGATAGAGCCGCGCAACAATACTAGTCTTGCTTCGTGATATGCCAAACGTCCATGATCTACGCCGGTTGATGTTTTGTGGGGCATAAATTGACCGTTCTTTTCCTCGTCAATAGCTTGGCTCGGTTTTCTCTTTGTTTGTCAGTCAAGAATTTTTTCATTTGGGTTCTTGTGTTATGTCAGAGTAAAACCTTTCTTTGAGAATTACGTAATTGTTCGTTAAAATAATAAAGTTCAAGAGTAGTCATTGAATTACTCATTTATAGTTAAAAGCTTTTTCGGAAGCTGTCATGTTTTTGTTGTTGTTTTCTGTTGAGACTACGATTGCTCGAATCAGCCTCTTAGGCTTTTTCTTACTGTCTCCTTGCCCCACCAGGGACGGCGCAGCGTATTTTTAATTGGGGAGGGGGCCTCACCAGCAAGCACCTGAGGCGCCAACCTGTAGGGATTTTAAATCTTGAAGCTCGGAAATGTTCTCCATTGTTCAATATTTTAATTTTTACCTGAATTGGGGCGGGGGAGGGGCTGCCGGCTTAACCCCCCCCGGCTTCGCCCTCCCTCCCCGCATATGTATTAGTATTTCTGTTGTTTTATAGTTCTTCCTTTTACAAATTCTATTGGGCATGTACGTTTTTGGAGTAGAAAAGCTGGTTAAGTGACAAATCAACTAAACCAAACTAATAATAGCTACGTTTTGTGCAACTTTGTAACAATGAACAAATTGTGAAACTCACCTTCCGTAATAAGTTACTAAATGGAGTTATAATCGGCTTGGTTTACATCACGTCGTAGTCGTCAGATCAAATAAAAAAGCTTGAGTCACCCTCAT
>BLFN01000719.1:2073302-2075802 GCA_014634225.1 Acropora yongei | reverse complement strand
CACGTCTAGAGCTACCACTTTCTAGTTCCTGTGTTTTTATTTTCTTGTGTCCTAACCCCGAGGATTTCCCCTGCGCTTGCGCAAGTTTTCCAAACAGCAAAACGGGAATGAAGGTAACGACAAGCTAGATCCCAGGGATCTACGTGGCTTTTGACAAGACGGGGTCAGGTTGAAGGCTGAGAATACCCTGGGTACAAGGTTACAGTTACGTCAAGCCAAACCATGCATGATCTTTTCTTTCCGTTCATTTCTCGGACATGTTATTTATAATAAATATTAACTTCAAACAAGCAAATAAAATAAAACAAAAAAATAATATATAGCAAAATAGAACTGCTCCCATGACGATATCAACCGCTTACAACTATGAGTTCTAACTTAAGAGCACTGTCACTCCAGTCCAATTTGAATTTAAGCGTATGATCCTCGCATTGCGAAGTGTATTTGAAGGTAAATTTTTACTGACCTTTCCTTTGCCATTGTATTTTCTTAAACTCCCTGGGATTGCCGCAGAGTTTTCAGTCGCTTCGTTTAGGCGAGGTTCTTTCCTTCCCTGAGGTTCTTGGCTTACCTGTGCTTGGTGTGGTATTCCATCACTCTTTCCGTTCTGGGGAGACTTGTCGTGAATCCTACCAATTCCAACAAAATCACTACATATTCGCCATGAAGCAGTCTGATAAATTCCTTCTTAAAGTGTTAAGAAAACACTTTCTGGAAAACGGCTTCATAAATTTTTACCTGTTATGTAAACCACAACTTCTAAGGACCTCCTTGATTCCCGCGCCAGTTTCACTTTGATTAATTAATTAGACGTTGGTACGAATAAGGGGACACTATTGTACTTTCTCAGGACATAGTGTCGGGTGTGTAAGACGACCCAGAGATTACTGAGGTCTTGTCGGCAGAATCAAGAGCGTAGTCAAGTGTGACATGTATCTGAACTGATGAATCTACTCTACGCATTGTGCTTCACAGTTTTCGACAAAACTGACAAGGAATAAGGCAGTATATGACTGATAAAGGCATTCGGATAAAGTTGCCTTTAAGAAATGCAGAACACATCAAACAAGCCAAAGAACTCAAGTAATGAAATCACGTGAAGAAATAAGCCAAGCACGAAACGCAATTAGAGGAGGCAAGGTCACCAAGGTATTTCAACAAAACAAAGGACGTAAAGCACATAAAGCAAGGACCTGATGATATGTACATGTCTCCAAACATGACAAACAAAAACGCAGTCGTTTTTCCCCGCCGTATGGCCACCGGAACTGACGACCCTGGAGAGTGTCATTGTCAGTTTCACAGTATAGAAGATTCTCAACAAACCGATACAACTTTCTCAATTTACCCGCTAATGAGAGAGAATTACTGTCTATGACTCGAAAATTAGTTTTCAGGAAGAGAGAACGCAAAGACACACTCTTCCCGAACGCCTCGTGTCCAAACCAATGAATAGCCTGCGAGGCATGCTATAGATGAGTGTTCTGGCCACCCTTCTCATTGCGCTCAAAGCGTCAACTTTGTAATCTTTTTGTAGTGATAAATTGACCGTTATCAACTCGTTTGATACCAAATTTTAGTGTCTCTCTTTCCCAGTTCTTTTGCAACCTAAACCATCCATTTGTTTGTACCTATAGGCCGAACAATAGCCCGGATAATGTACCTCTTCTCTATAACCAGTTCTTTTAATGCATAAGATCCATATTCATGAGTTCACAAGTTCAGTGCCAGTATACTGAAAGTGTTCGAACTGAATATTAATTAGTTTTCAAAGTACTGTCCACGAAGTTACCTTTTGTTCAATAAATTTTATATGAAATACATTAATACTGCTAATTGTGTCTGAATTATATTAAATTCCAGGTTTTCGCCAAAACGCACTTCATTTGATTCTGATTTCTTTCAAGTCTCGAGTAATTTGGTAATTCATTGGTTATTACAAGTGAACAGAATGTTAGATGTAAGAAAAATAATGTAACTTCTGCACACTCGCTTATTTTGAAACTCAAGGAAAGTGTGATGAAACTACCACAAAAACTGGGACGACAAAACGCCACCAGAAATATACACAAAATTCACGACTAGGTCCTCACGTTGTCCATAAACATTTGTGATTTGGGCCGGTTCCTCAAAGCATGGTTAGCGCTAACCATTGGTTGAGAAGCATCGAAACCTTGACGTTTTTATAGTAGTTGACATTGGTTAGCGCTGAGAATGATTCCAGCGACTCGGGCCTGGTTGTCGAGTAAACACAACAGCACACTTCCAAGTTGTGTAGGTAACCTCTGTCTTAAAGAGAGTCAAAGTACGAACCATTCAAATGCAAAGGAATAATTCATTTAAGAAAATTTAAACTACGCAACTCAGTGTCATTTGTCTGATTTCTCACGAGGGCTTGCTTTCAAAAGGAGGCAAAAAACAATTATTAGTTCGGTCCGTTATGATTTCTTGGACTCGCCATTCTTCCAAAACTACCCAAAGAGTTTGACGAAGCAAGGAT
>BLFN01000719.1:1646258-1651258 GCA_014634225.1 Acropora yongei | reverse complement strand
TCAATCAGCAAATGAAAAGGAATTGCTTGTACAAACTGGTTATCAGTTTAAACAATGATGTCGTGACAAGAGTAGTGAAAAAGTCACAAAATTAATTATGCAAATATGTAAAATAAATGTCACTGCAAATACACATATCACTATCACAACATTAAATAGTGAAACTTAATTACTATCACAAACAAGCAAGCTCACAGATGGGGTAAACAATCGTTTTATTACGCTACGAAAAACGTTAGCACCTGACAACCTGGGAGAGGTGGAATGCTTTCGCTTACTTTGGGTAGTGAGTTCATTGACTGCCTGCTACGCTTTTTTTGAAAACCTAGGAAAACCAGTGAGTTACAGCCTGCCAGTTTGATAAATTGGCCAAATAACAGACCGTTTTACAGTTCTTGGAGCTAACTTGAATTAGTGTAAGCACTAACACACTAGTAGGGCTGCAGGTTTAGTAGTTATAATGAAAGAAATGTAAAGCAAAACAAATTGATGTGTTGTTGTGAGTCTGTTTGAAGTCGTACAACAGTTAACTACTTACTTACCCAAAGTAATGAGTAGTTGCACACATTGATGTTTTCATTAGTGTTGTGAGATTGATAGTTTTTACAGGTTTGGCTCTACAGGTAAAAGCTGGATAGTATCTTCCAAACAGAGTCACCGGTTGATTTCACTTGAGATGTACACACCGTTACCTGATTATGTAAAACATTGCAATAAGTTCCAGACGTGTTTGCATGTTTCTGGTGAAATAGTTGGCAGATATGTCATGGTTATGACTAGTATTCAAAAGAAAGTTTTTGTTGTGAAACATTGCTGAAAATACTTTTGAAAGACCAGGACAAATGATAAGTTTCCCACAGCCTTGCTTTTGTGCCAGTGTGGTTGTCAATTCAAGTTGCCACCAAGAACTGTAAAGCACTGTGCACTCCCACTGGAATGGTAGAGAGCGCTGAAACTATTCCTTGATTTTGTTCTTAAAGTACAACCTTGGTTCTTCATGCTAACATCAGACAGTCAAGAGTTGAATGGCCAGGTTTATCATTAGTTGATGCCTTTTTGTACATGTAAAAAATTGTGCGAGAGCCTTAAATCCTATTAATTTGAAAACAGGGAAAGATTTCTTGATTAGATTGGAATTGTATGTGACAGACTGGTAATTTGACTCATAGTTGTCTTTCATTCCCTTTAAGCTGAAAATCTCCTTCAGGCAAATGAGGGAAAGGAGGGTTACAATGTGCTGTTACTTGGGATTGTAGATAGTTCTTCCTCGGAGGCGATCATTAGAGTTGCTGCAGCAATTGCATTCAAGAACAGTGTGAAACGCAACTGGAGAATTGTAAGGAAAAGATCATACATCATTACCTAGCGTGTCTGTGGGACGCTTTTATGATTTGAACAACCTTGATGTTCTTTGTTTCGCATTGTATTGAAAATGGTAAATGAAATGGAAATTTTTTCATTATTATTACTTTCAAGGTGGAAGGGGAACCTAGCAAGATCAATGAGAGAGACAGAGAAACAAGTAAATAATTATTATGCCACTGAATCATGTTTTGCATCGCTTGTTAGACTAAAAAAAATAATACTTAAAACAGAGGATCTAACGGATGTTAAACTCATTAACAACAGATAAGCTTGGGGAATGGTGCCTAGAAAGGAGGGTGAGGCCATGAATGAAACCGAGCCGAATGCGTTGGGTATCCATGACAACCCTGTGAGGGGCAGCCACCCACCTGGCACCGTCACACTGACAAGTCAGTGGAAACACAAATACTTACCACATACTTACCAAAGCAAGAGGGAGAGACGGGCCGGGAATAAAATCACAGTGCGAGCTATCTGAGGGGTATAACGAAAGGCAAATCACTTGCCATCCAAGGCCGAGCTGTAAGCCACGTGGGGCCCCTGCACACAGCTCCCGGCCACCCCACACCAGAACCCTGGGAGATACTGCTGGCCAGCATTTTCTTGCATTTAAATTAGCCTAAATTACATTTAGCCACATTTAAACTCATCAACAATAGATAAGCTTGGGGAATGGTGCCTAGAAAGGAGGGTGAGGCCATGAATGAAACCAAGCCGAACGCGTAGGGTATCCATGACAACCCTGTGAGCGGCAGCCACCAAACCTTCCCTCCAAGGTGCTTGGAGAAAGAAGGGCCCGCGCACAGGGGGGAAGAGGGGCCAAAACCCCACAACCCCACAACCCTCCAAGCACCAATCCCCAAGCCCCAACACGACAAACAAACCAAAGGATGGACATACCACACCTAGAGCCCTACTGTCTCCGCCCAACTGGACACTAAGGGCTAGCAAATGCGATGCTGCTCAGCCAAATCCAAGCACGCGCCAACCAGGAATGTCCAGGGCAGCCACCGGTCATGCCAATGAAGAAGATCGCGATAAAACAAAAAAACAAACACAGCCCAGGAGTATGCCTGCATGCTTTACGACAAGAGGTCCAAACCAATGAAGCCGATTCAGATATGAACTGGGCAAGGCCAGAGAAGCAGAAGAGATCCCGATGGATCTGATCCCTGCTGTTAATGAGCAGCTGACCGCGAAAGCTGCTTAGACAATTGAGATAAGGTCTCCGCTGGAGTGCGAATGTACAATAAATAAGCTGAGCTGGTCCATCGCCCCAAGGCTTGAATTTGATGATCCGGAATACCGTTCCTAGCTGCGACTCTGGCAGCTCCAATGCGGAAGCTGTGGCTGGAGAAGTTGCCTTGGATACCCGCTGAAGACAAGATGTCGCGCAACCGCGAGGTGAGTAAGGCACGAGTTAAAGGCCGTCTGTCCCGAAACAGAAATAAAGGGCCTGGAGCATTGCCCCTGAGGGTTAAATAAGCCAGTAGAGAGCGAATTGCACACTGTGGGAACTCGTCCCTGCCAATATGCAGAAAAATGCCCTTGTACGGCAACATCATTGAGTCCCAAATGGATCGAGGGTGAGAAGCTAGCCAGATTTGGGACGGTAAACTCCGCTGAGTGCAGGAAACCGAAAAAGGCCGAGTTACAGGCCGCCCAAAACATACAATGGTCTGAAAGGCTAAAGTCCAAAGCACGAAAAATCACCATCATGATGTCGTCAGTAACGGGAAGGCGTAACGAGGAGGTATCACCTTGATTTCTCTTGATTCCTCTAAGTACTCGTTGTAACCGCAAGCAATCAACCAGCAGATCTGCAAAGCCTTGCTCAATATGCAGTGAGCGAATTGCAGAAAGATAAACCTTGATTGTTGAATGTTGAACAGAGTGGGACAAAAACGTCACAAACAGACACAATGTCCACTCGTCAGTCGGGCAAGGGGAACCAGACTGATGAATTTTTCCAAGCTGCGAGCAGAAGTCATAAAACTTTTTTTGGCCAGACAGATAAGCACTGCGGGTAGAGGAAGCCAAACCCTGTGCCAAGAAGTGGTGACACTGGAGCTCTAGGGAAGAGGGATCAAAAGCTCCCAGAGTTGAGGAGCGATTGGAACTGGCTGAGGATGTGCCATTGGTGCCAAACGCCGGAACTCCTGCCAATGAAATCGGGAAAGAGCATCAGCAATATTATTATGAACGCCCGGTATATGCTGTGAAGTGAAAGTAAAGTTAAAGCGAGCAGCAGCAGAGAGTAAATGACGGAGAAGCTGCATAATGCATGGGACCTTCGACGCCCTGGCAAGCAATATGTGTACTACGGCCTCGTTATCTGACCGAAAAAGAACGTGTCGCCTTGACCACTGCGAGCCCCATATGTGAGAAGCCACCACAACAGGAAACAATTCCTTGTAAGCGATGGACTGATCAGCCTGGGAAGGCACCCAGGCACCACTGAACCATTCGTTATTGTAAAATGCCCCAAAACCCAGGGAGCCTGCCGCATCCGACGTCACTTCTACATCTGTGGGAGCGGACATCCCTGGGAACAACCACAGGCTCACTCCATGCCGTGATATCAGAAAATCATGCCACCACTGAAGATCCAGCTGAAATTCAGAACTTAGGCGAATAGGATGGTCGCGAGTGCGGAAGCAGCAGAGAAGATCCAGCATACGGCGCAAAAATGTGCGACCCGGCCAAACTACTTTTGCAGCATGGTGGAGATGGCCAATCAGGGACTCTAGTTGGCGTCTATTACACCACCGTCGGTTCTGCCAGGAATGGATCAACTCTTGTAACGCCATCAGTTTCTCGGTGGGGAGACGGGCGGTCTGATCCAGGGAGTCAAGCTCAATTCCCAAGAATACCAAACGAGTGGACGGGCCAATGCATTTGTCGGGGTGAAGGGGAAGGCCAAGGGAACGACAGACGGCCAGCAAAGTTTGTAAATTTTGAGCGCAATGCAGAGAATCAGCTGGGCCAGCTGTGATAAAATCGTCCAGGTAGTGCATCAGATCAGCCACCCTGTAGTTGTTCCGAATTATCCACTCCACCATATCAGCCACCGCAATAAAAATATAAGGGGCAGAGCGGAGGCCAAATGGGAGGGCCAAGTCCACAAAAAACTGGCCACGCCACTTCATCCCCAGAAGGTAACGATCATCTGGGTGAACTGCAATGTTACGATATGCGGCCTCCACATCAAACTTCGCTATTAGGGCTCCCGGCCCGTGCTTTGCAATCATGTTGATTATCTGGTCTAGGTGAATGTAGTGCATGGAAAATTCATCCGGATCAATACCATCATTAACACTAGACCCATGGAGAGACGAAAGGTCCACAATAAGGCGCCACTTGCCGGGTTGACCTTTTTTGGGGATGACCCCGAAACTACTAACTTGTAAGTTGGGCAAAGGGAGTGAAGGGAAGGGGCCTGCAACCCTACCACGAGCCACCTCAATGGCCAGATAATCGTCAATGACCTTGGGATTCTGGAAGGCGGATGGTTTATTCTTCGCGGGTTTGAGTCTGCAGACAGGATGGAATCCCAAACGAAAACCATGTTGAAGGCCTTCGAGAAAATAAGTAACTGCCCGTCGGTCAGGATACCCAGCCAGGTCCCGAGTAAA
>BLFN01000719.1:1641258-1643758 GCA_014634225.1 Acropora yongei | reverse complement strand
AGTATGTTGATTGGCTATGCATTATATAGTTAAATGCGACAAGTTAGCAATTTTCACAAATTGTGCAAAAATTGCTGAGGCCAGGATTCTTGTCAGGGACTTGATTTATTCATCTTTTCAGCTTTCATGAATTTGGTGATTTTACAGTGAATTCACAAATTTCGCCAAAATTGCAGAAATCATGAATCCTCGTTAGTACTTGTATTCTTACTTCAGCCTTTACAATGTGTGTGATTTTTCACAAAATTGGCAATTTATGGAACAAATTGCAAAATTGCAAGTCTGAGGTATTATTTGTCTTCTTATTTTCATTGTTTACAATTTTTGTAGCTTTGTGCAAACCTGGACACAAATGATCATTTTCTACTTATTGTGAGTTATACTTTTCAATTTTTATTAAACTCGTCAACAATTAACAGGCGTGGGGAAATGTTAGCTAAAAGGATGGTAAAACTGGCAAGCAAACTTAACTGAGTGCATTGGTTATCCATTACAACATTGTGAGAGGCAACTAACTGACCCAGTCCTCCAAGTGCTTGGAGGGAAAAAGGGCCCATGAGCTGGGGGAAGACAGGATCAAGAAGACCAACCAAAATCTATGAACTACTCGACTCCTTGCATTGGCCACAACACACTGAGAATAAGTATCAAGCTGCAGAAAAATGTAACTGATATCGATTTACGCCATGGGAGAAGATACTCGTGGCCAACACCTCAACTGAGGGCAATCGCCAAATACAGGACAAACAGCAACCAGGTTGACTGACAGCCAAGCGAACTTTTACCAGTCACAACATGTCACAACTGATCCAGGCAAGCGATCCACAAGTTGATGGCAGGGTCTGGCTCAACAGCTGTGAATGTACAAGGAGTAGACTGAGGCTGTCCAGCAATCAGACAGATAGTGTTTCAAAGTTTCTAGGCACACACATGGATGCTTGTCCATCGCCCCAGACTGATTAATGATTATGGTCCAGAATGAGATTCCTAGTTGTTCCTGGTGTTCACAGCCACAAATAGCCCAACATAAAGGCTGTCCACCACGAAACAGAAACAGAGGACCTGAAGCATCTCCCCTCATTGACAGCTATCTGCAATAGAATGAAGTGTGTACAGGGTCTTTAGTTCTCGATCTATGTGAATAAACCAGTTCTTATGTAAGGGATCTGTTTTTGAGGCCTCGAATGTCTGCCACACCCAGATGGATAGCTACCAGATGGATAAAAACTTTTGGAAAGGGCAAAGGAAACCAAAGCACTCTTGGTTACAAGCTGCCGAACCATGCAATGGTCAGGAAGGCTTACATCCAAAGCCTGAAAAATAATCACCGTGAGATCATCCATAAAACTGGAGGGGGTCACAAGAAAGATGACCTTGAGTTTTTGTAACTCCTCTAAGCACCTGCTGCAATGGCAAGCAATCAACAAGAGCATCAGGAAGGCCCAAGTTGATATGCAGGGAATGCACCAGTGTCAGATAAACCTTGAGGGTAGAAAGCTGAACCAGGAAATTAGCAAACAGACACAACTTCCACTCACTGATTGCACAAGGGGAGCCAAAAGTATGAATCTTACTGAGTTGCGAGCAGAAATTGTAAAACTTTCAATTGCCAGACACATAAGAGCTCTGAATTGAAAGTACAAGCCATGTGACACTGCAGCTTTAGGGATCAAGAGCTCTGAGAGCTTTCGAGGGACTGGGATGGGGTGCAGCTGATTGTCAAGAGCCAGCAGGCAGAATTCCTGCTGTTCATCGATGGCCAATTTTTGAAGTGAGTGGAAGCAGCATTCTGGTAGACGTCAGGAGCTACACCGTTTTGCAGTAGGAATATGTTCGCAGCGCTAGTGACAGGTGACAACTAAGACAGGTTGCAAAGGTAGTCACAAACAAAGGCACAACTACAGGCAACAAATGTATTGGCCTACGTTGTTGAGACAATCCTTCTCCAGAGGCCAAAAAAGTGCTGGCAAAACATTGCACAGTAATGAAGGAAAAACAGTTGGTTAAATGCCCTCAGATCCAGAACACATGTTCATTTTGAATACAGACAGTTAAACAGGAAGGCTTGGAGGGCTTGGAATCACCAGCTCCTTCCTCTTGGACTAAGACTAGTGAGCAAAGCAATCTGAACGTTTGACCTCTCTGTGGCCAACACTGCTGAAATGGTTTGAGTTAGAAAGGTTGCCAATGCCAGCCAAATTTCAGTATCAAGAGTTGCTGTACAGTACACTTGTGGCTTGCCATCTGCTGAAGAAACGCTATCTTTGACATCTGCCTTGTTGTTGTTTGTGTTCACTAAGCCCATATGTCAGAAGATGGTAAAAGGTAGAAAGGATAGAAAAAGTTGATGAGAACTGTCCAGCAGTGAGAGGCATGCAAAATGACTTTGTTAACTGAAGCCCTAGCAGTAAAATTACCTCCTGCCTCTGCCCCTGCCCAAGTCCCCTGGCCACCCTCATAATAAACCAGCTAGCAATAACAAGTCAGATAATTTGGTGCA
>BLFN01000719.1:1595699-1598199 GCA_014634225.1 Acropora yongei | reverse complement strand
GAGAAGCTACAATATTCCGGCGCCTGCCCCCACGTCGTCATCTGACGTTCCCGTCCTGTTGCTAAATTTCCCGGCACGACATGTATCTTCACGCAACCACTACTTCCAAGTAATGGATCATACGAGAAGGATTTATTTTGTGAGTAGCTTACTGAATCTAATTCCTTGCAAGCTGACATTGGTAAGCGCCACATAATTGCTTTGAATTTTTTTTAGTACCCGCTAATTGTCATTTTTGCCATATATGCCAAATTCGTTACATTCGCCAACTTTGATGGGATGCTTTGAGCTTTGCCTTGGTGGCGCGATTGTGGCAAAATTGTCATTTTCGCCATATTTGCCAAATTCGCCGACATTTTCTCTTTTTTGCCATTTTTGTTGTTGCGTGCATTTCTGGACATATCTCTCGCTGGTCCCTGATTTTGCCTGTGATTTCTTCGTCCCTTCCCGACCAACTGCCCCTGGGTCTGCGAGGATACCTGGACAGTGTCCATCCCGTTGGACGACATTGGGCTGTAACTCCAAAGCTCTTGGAAACTTAACAGCATTAATTCAATACCATTTTACGGCAAACAAGGTAGGTTCTAAGTAATGATTTTGACACCTAGTCAGTCACTTTGATTCGCTGATCGCAAGACAGTAGGTGTTGAAATAAATTTGCAATACACTTGTCTTTGTAATCATAGTTCAGGCTGACCAAAATCAAACTTCAATTGTTTTACGGGGATGATCGTTTCAAGTTTCTACCCCTAGAGTTTGGATAAAAATGAAGTCAACTCATTCCCTCAATGACTTTGATGGTTGGGAGACATGAGGGGTCATGTTGCAGCGACATGTTGCGGCGACAAAAAAACTCGCGTAGTACATACTGAGGCGACATGTAGGAGGAACGCGTAGCGAGCACATGTAGCAGGGACAACATCGCAACAACTGCACACACATGAAAATGTTGCAGCGACATGTCCCCTCTTGTGAACAGATACTTTTATAATTGTGCAACACCAATTTAGGGGATATTTTGTCCCGGCGACATGTCCCATGAAGTTCAAAAAGTTGAACTCTGTGCGACATGTCGCGGAGATAAAATATCCCTGCTACACGTCCCTGCTACATGTTTCCGGCCTCAGTGAGCACTACATAAAATCTTTGACGCTGCAACATGCATAATCCTTCTCTCCACCTTAATAGCTAGATAGTGTAGCCCCTATTGCTCAGTGGTACAGCATTCGAGCTAGCATCGAAAGGGGCACTTCGATTATTCCAGGTTTATCCGAGACTAACTGGGAGAAATAAAACTCCACGAAATCTACCATCACCTTTAATAATAATAATCAATCAATATGTTTAGAAGCAAAGGCGGCGTTATCGTCACCTTCAACAATGTGACAAGATAAACTTAAGCGTAGAGCTTACGAGTAGAACTTACTAGCTTCACTTAAGAGCTTAACCGATTTTTAATGATCACTAAGTAGCCTTATGGATTTCTAAGATTTTTCGAAAACTCAACATTATTCACAGTCACTTCACCAATTGAAGCAGCCACGAGATGCCGAATGAGCTACCGATAAGCAGAGCTTCAGAGATTTTACAAGCGGCTTAATTATCTGCCAATTAGATTACCTTACGTCAACAACAGACAACCGTGTATAGTAACCGTGTACAGTAAATTGGCGCAAAAAACACACTTTAGTTGGACAGCCAAACAGTTATATATGAAAAGTTTAAAAACTGATTGAAAAGCAGTTGAAACCCCTCAACGAGACCATCTATTTGCGGTTGCTAACTAGAGGCGCCATGCTGTGAAATAATTTCACCAACTAAGAGGCGTGCAATCACATCGGCTTTTATTCTTAGAACGGGAGATATCAAGCCGACCACAATTTTCGCAATTCGCAGTCAGACATGGCTACACGAGAAAGACTACTATTACACAGCAGCATTAAGTGCACTTACAATAAATCATGACTTTGAAAAAACCAAGGGGCGTTCAGAAATCATATTAATTAATCAAATGTTCTGAATCACTAAAACGGTTCATCTTGTTGCTCCACATGTCATAAACATATTTCGCTCACCACAGTGATTGAAGCTTCTTACTTCATGGCGTCGTCTGCCTACCCGCCGCAGTATCAAATTTGATAGATTTGTCTTCATTGTTATCCAGCCCCTTGTTAGAAATTCCAATATCAGTCGTGTTGTGGTGTTTCTTCTTGTTTGGATAGGCCATGTTTTCAGTTTCACTAAAACCTTCCATCTGCAAGCCTTTTTCCGGGTGTCCTCTCCCATTTGGAACTTGATCTCTCTGTGGTCTGACAACAGCAGGTCTCCAACACAGCAAGGAAAGGTAAACAGGCAGTATGCACAAGCCGTGGAGAAGACCAAGAATTACAATGCCAAGAAACATTCGGAAGAAGATCCGGAATATTTCTGAGGCAGCAAAGGCAAGTACGACCACACCGAGGAAAGTACTAAATCCTGCCGAGTGAAGAGAGAATATAAA
>BLFN01000719.1:1590699-1593199 GCA_014634225.1 Acropora yongei | reverse complement strand
CATGACACTGAGTCAGTTGAATAATATTTGTTGCTTGTGACGATGCTTGTGAGCCTTCTGAGTTCGTTTTGCATTGACTCTGCCCCGTAATCAATTCCTCCCGTCTCAACGATGCTCACTTCAGTAGCAAGTTCGAAGTGTTCTTCTTGAGCCGCTAAAAAGTGTTTCAAGTAAGTATCATCTTTTGCCAACGTTTTTCTGTCAAATGTTTCATCAACTTTCGTTACTCCAAAAATACTAGCACCAAGCAACACCATTGATAAGATTATGACAACAGCTTTCGTTAAGGGATAGGTCAGAACCTCGGCCCAGGCCTTCATGACACGATTCGACATCTGAGGAAGAGGCTCGTCCCACGCTGGAGAGCCATCTCTCGGTTGGGATGCCTTACAAAGCGGTAAGCAGTCTCGGCGGCCTGCTCTTATTCGCTTTAAATCAAAATACATAACGGCCACGAAGTATGTAATTATCATTAGGTAGGCGAAGGTGACTGATAGGGCAGCATAGATGCAGAAGTACCTAAAAACGTACGAGAGCGCGAAATCAGCCACGTTTCTTTGCTGTTGAACAGATGAAGAAAATTAAAAAAAAAAAGCGGAAAAAATTAAAAGGCAAAAAAGGTTGAAGGACCATAGTGGATGACATCTGGTTAAGTTCAAAGGTTACACCTGGAAATACATATCCAGATTATTAGCCACATAACTAGTAGTAATCAAAGATTAGGAAGTGCGTTCTGCAGGAAATGTGGTGTGATCATGGAAAACTGGGTTATGTGAAGAAAAGCAAATAGAAAATTATGGTTATGTATTCTTTGCAAGCCGAGCGGACTTAAATCGATGTGCACAAAAACGAGACCCAAAGCCCCTGAAAAAACCTATAGGGGCGACCAATTTGCAGTCTTCACAAAAAATCTGAATTTCTCGCGCCTGCGAAATGAAAGTAGGATGCATTCTTTCGTTCCTCGAGAATGCAACTATTTATCCAGAATAAAGCCGCAGCAACAAAGCATTAAATTTGCAATTTCAATGCACTCGCGTGCGTGAAAAGAGTGGCGACAGTATTGGCGACCACTAGGCCTCAACGGCGCCTTGATAGCATCCTATTTTATCTTACCTGATGGCTGGAAATGTGGTGGATGTGCTCACAGCAAAGGCAACCAAGTCAGTCATCGTTGTCATAGTAATTGTGGCCCCAGAATGCGTCATCACTGTTTTAATAACATCAGTCGTTGTCATATCACGCGGTTGACGATCAAGCGAATCCACTATGATGAACATGTCATCGATGCCAATTCCTAGAACTAAGAAGGGTAGCACACCTACAAGACTAACAAAAGGGACGCGACACCACATGGCCAGTCCAAATCCGGCTAGTATCCCAAGCGCCACTGCAAACACTCCTGCATTCGCCAGTAGCGAATGACCAGTCAGCGGATTTAAAAACTTGCCCAGCGTGACACATGCGAAGGTGATCATCAAACTGAAGGTGATTGACACTAGAGTGATGTCAGAGCCACTGCTTTCCGCGATAGCATCATCCAGGCTCCTTTCACTGGAGTAGTATACTTCAAAGCAAGAGAGGGTGTCCACCAACGAGAATACTTTGTCAAGAAAGGCTTTCTCCCAAAGGAGAATTTTCTTGCTGGCGTCTTCGTCTTCAGGGTCGCGGATAACATAAATCAACTGAATGGCTCTTGCACCAGTGATCCTTCCAGCCCTTCGACTGACACTGCCAAAAGCACGATCAAAGTTGAACCGAATGGGTCGCCCATTACGCGTTAAAATTGATGTGTTTTCGTAAGCGTTATTCAATGCCTCTTGAATCTGTGCGAGGGTCTTGTTGTCTAGATTCTTCTCGTTGTATTGCAGAAATTCCAAAGGGTTTATCATCATGCAATCTTTCGCAGACTTCGCTTTATCTCCTGACAGTGTAACACAATATTCCGCATAAGAAGGAAGTGCAATAATAGCACGATGAACTTTGAAGGTTTCCTGGAGGCATCTGGGTGTGAGAACATTGGATTGGTTTGTTGAAGCTACTAACAGAATGGTTTCATCTCTGTTGTTCACCCTGAAATACTTCTCAGCAGTTCTTAGGTCATTTATGGACTGGCTTCTCTGTGGAATGAACAGTTTCACTGTTCTATTCTCCGAATCAAACCAGATAAAACCAATGGAACAGAGACTCACAAACAAAATGCAAGCTGTAATTGTAGCAAATGGATGCTTTGCAATTCCTTTACCAAGGCAGCCAAAAAGCTTCCCCAAAGCACGCAAATACCAACTGCAGAATAAGGACCACCAGTAGCATGGATTGAGTTTGGTTGGACAGCAACAACTGCGAACGTGGAGAATTGAAATTAATTGTCATATCACTCGTATTCTTTATTTAAACACGACAGAGTTTAGAAGCACAGAGCTTGTAGGGTTGTGTATAAATCAAATTTAATCAAATGCAGGTTTTTTGAGGAGAGGGGAAAACCGGAGTAACCGAGGAAAAT
>BLFN01000719.1:1571030-1573530 GCA_014634225.1 Acropora yongei | reverse complement strand
AAACAAAAGTTTATCTAACAATTCTGCAATATGTTAAATCAATAGAAAATGCATGTCTGGTCGTAATAGACTTAAGGAGAATAAAATATAACATTTTAAAAAGAAACGTCAGAGAAGCAAAACGTTTGTTGAAATATAAGAAGGATCTGCATAAGCATCAGAATTAAACTTGCCCACTCTCCTTATCGCTCGCTTTTGATGGTAGAATGACCATTCGTGAATAAGACTAGTTTTGTAGGTATACACAACTAAGTTACAATGATGCAAATTGATCAACTTGGCCTAGTTTTCATTTAATACATTCTTGCTGTTTGCTACAGTTTGTTTTATCACTTAGTTTTGTTTCCTCCGCTGGGTGCACGGCGAGATTCAAGGGCTTCAGAGTGAAAGAAACTACAAGGTCATTATTCAACCTTAACTTTACTTTATTGAAATAAGGCCACTCAAGGTTGCTGGAAGAGCCAAAAACTCTCTTTTGATATCAGACACTTAACCTGTTTGGGAAAACCCTAAAGTTTTCTATTTTTTTACTTCAGTCGTCCATTCGCTGGATTCCACTATGCCAGCTGCATGATAACAGATACTGTGAACAGTAGCAAACAAGCGCTTCTAGTTCGCTTGCGGTTATATCCACTACGCGTGCATCACAAAAAATTTTCGATGCGTATTTTTCGGTCTTTACTTATGAATTGTCGTTTTAGGACGAAACTTTGTTTCGAAAATCCCTTAGTCCTGAAAATTTGGTTTCATCAAAAGAGTTGATAAAGGTCGAACTACCACCGTGAAAGATTTGAAAAGCTGACGTTTCGAGCGTCAGCTCTTCGTCAATTCACTACGACGAAGGGCTAACACTCGAAACGTCAGCTTTTCTAATCTTTGGCGATGGTAATTCGAACTTTATCATGTTTCACTCTCCCACCGACGCAACACGACAGTTTCCTTCGAAACTACAAATTGGTATCCCTTAGTATTGAACTGTAATGTGGTTTCGCAAGGAAGTCCCTTAGTCCGAATAAGGCTAGGCTAGACTGATTAGAGTAGCACTAATGCTAGTGCGGCTCATTTAGTGAGAAACGTTTTGTCCATCCAGCAAAACATTCTCAAGCAGAGTATATTAACTTATCAAAAGTGTTCTTAAATACTTCAGAAGGAAGGGGACTGACTTAAACTTGAAATAATTGAATTTGGAAAGTTCGAATAACGTGTCAGATTTTCTTGAACAAGCAAGAACCATATATGTCTTTACCACAAAAATAATATAAAACATAATATAAAACATAGATACCTCGAACTCGACATATAATCATTCTTCTCGTCAAGAGTGTTCGCAATCGTTTCCGTCATTGTTGTCTCTATTTCATAAACCTTTGAATATGTCGACGGCTCGACCAAGCGTTTCGTGTATATAGTTGTCCTCGCTCCATTTGCTCAGCGGTGAGGACAAATACATTACGTTCATGGGTTAGGAGGCTCACAACACACAAACATAGCAATGTTTTTAATTATTTTTATTTTCTTATTACTTGCATTTTAATTTGTTTCTTCATGAGAGCGGGGTTATAAAGTTACCTAACAAGCCTTATCCTAAACGTGAACTAAGGATATGAAAAATATCTTTAGGCCTTCAGGGCCTTCTATTCTCAGACAAAATTTACCGCATGTCTCTTTGTTCCTAGGGAGGAAAACGAATTTCAATGAGGCAAAAATAATAGAAAAAAAAGAATGAAAGGAATCTTGATCCTTCTCGCAAATTAATGACGATAGCATTCCAATGCTATTAGTAAAAAATAGTGCTCAAATAAGCAAAAATTGAATGTCCTTACCAAACTGTCAAAAGTGTCTTTGTAACTTGGAGTAATGGAACCATTGGTATTTTGTTTGAAACATTTTGACTAGTTCTAGAATCGGATACTACCTAAAGCAAGTTTTATAAAGATCCTAACTAGGGCGAGGTTCACTGCCTTTGTACTTGTACAAGATCATGATTCCAGAGGCAGCAAGCTGTGAAGTAGAAGTTACTGTGCCCTCAGGGTCTTCTATTCACAGATAAAGTTTATTGCTTTACGGTCTCTTCGTTGCTAGGCAGGAAAAAGGATGTCAATGAGGCAAAAATATTGGGAAAAAAAGAATGAAAGGAGTCTTGACAAAAATAATTACAATAGCATTCCAATGCTATTAGTCAAAAATTGTGCTCAAATAAGCAAAAAATTGAATGGCCTTACCAAACTGTCAAAAATGTCGTTGTAACTTAGAGTAGTGGAAACATTGGTATTTTGTTTGAAACTTTCATTTTGACTAGTTCTAGAATCGGATACTACCTAAAGCAAGTGTTATAAAGATCCTAACTAGGGCGAACAGTAAAGTAGAAGCTCCTGTGCCCTCAGGGTCTTCTACTCTCAGACAAAGTTTATCGCTTGTCTCTTCGTTGCTAGGGAGGAAAATGAATTTCAACGAGGCAATAATAATAGGAAAAAAAGAATGAAAAAGACCTTGACCCTCG
>BLFN01000719.1:1504158-1506658 GCA_014634225.1 Acropora yongei | reverse complement strand
GGCAGTGTAACATATCAGCGATTTTTCCATTCATTCCAAAAATCTGGGTTTAGTCTGAAGCTGTGCACATGATTTTGATCTAGTCTCTTAAATTGGAGGGAGACTGTGAGCTCACACGCTGATTTTTATAGTACCTTTTAACCCTCTTTTTTTTTTGTCAAGTTAATCTTTCTTTGACACTAAATAAAATAGCTCAAAAACTTTTGATTATGTGCAAAGCTGTAATTTTTGTGAATTTTTTAATTTCGATTTCGTTACCAGACAACCGAGTAAAAGGAGGTCTGGGATTAGTGACGTGGTTTCGGACATCGGGGTATAGTATGAGCCAGAACAGTCCACGACAGGTAACCAATACCACAAACTGGCTTAACAACTGCTAACTGCTCCAAAGCAAAGGACAACTACCCCATTCTATGGTAAAAGACGTCGAAGTGCTTTCACTGAATGTGCGAGCAGCTTCATTTGAACTGTAAACGAATTTTTTTTATGCAAAGCACAACTAGGGATACTATTCCTTATCCTCGTCGAGAGAAAAAAAAAAATTAATTTAACAGGAATATTCGTGTACAAATTATGCGGAATGAAATGTTCTGATGTAGTTTTGTCGCGGGGAAATTTGAAAAGGTTACACATTTTTCAAGGTGATTAGTTATTGGAGACATCCCGCATAAAGATCGACGCTGGTTTAAAACAAACTAAACAGAGGCGACAGGAAGAACACAAAGAGAGAGATGGTGTGAGATTCTATGAAGTGTAAACTATGTTAGTAAGGCACGTTTTTGTAAATCAAGGATTTTTTTTACTATGGTATATCCGCAAGCACCCTTAAACGCAGAAAACACACATGGAACGGGGAAACACAATGACCAGAGAATCTTTTGTAACGTAAAAATGGACAGAAGTAAAGCAAACAAAATCTCATTCGAACGTGACGAAGAAATGCAATCTTTCATGGAAAAAGTAAACCGGAAATAGCAGAGCTAAGTGAGATAAATTTTTTTTTTCATGTAGGAACCCGATACAACTAGGGGTATTATTTACCGGGTAAAACTGTAGTCCGGCTGTCGTCTAAAATGTTTGCGGCCCACATATTTCTATTTTATATAGTTTTGAGAGAGTCGTGCCCCCTAATTTCTCGTGCCATGATGTGTTCTCAGCAGGCACGTCACAGTTCATAATTGATGAATGGTGAGAAAGGCTCTCGAGAGCGAGGTTGCACAGTTCCCCTTCTTTATCGTTTAGGGCTGCAATTTGTCGCAAAACAAGTTTTTTGCAATGTAAATGTCAATTTTCAGTCTAAAGAGATCATAATTAGCAACTGTGGTGAGCTAGACAGGAAACCCAAATATTGTAGTTACGATCAAAGGAAGTATTCATGGCTGTGACTATATATATATATATGGTCGGAAAGAGTTCAAGGGGAAAAAAATATATATATATATATCTATGCGAAACATTTTCATTACTATTTAGTTTCGTACAACACAACTGGTGTGTTGCACTCATGAGATAAAATGAAATAGTACTGAAAATGACCAATCAAATATATTGTTGATTTGTTTCGCATGTACTACGCTCTAGTTTACTATTGAGCACTCTGTCAGCAGTTCTGCAAATATCAACTCGTCTATATATATATATTTTTTTTTCTTTGGCGAATGCACCATCAAAGATTTGAATTTAGCTGACCTGTGAATTCAGAGTTTCTGGAGAAGAGTATAAGCAATTGAGATTCATGCAATCATTTCAGTACCACCGGGGAATTTCTTAAACGGGTCAAAGTCTTTTACTTTTGCTGCTGCGGACTCTCTGACAACTGGTTAACCAGTGTTTGATACTCAGTGATTCATGATTGTTGAGGCCTCATCTTCCCTGACATGTCGTGGCAGTTGTTGGCGGCCTTTTCTCTGTAGTGAACAACACCTCGAGAGCCCGATTCCAGCAAATGGAGATGGAGTAATCCATGGGTCTACCAACTTTCATAGCTTTCAGTTATGGGGACTGGTAAGTTGCACCAGAGTCCGAAACCCTGCGGGAGTAATTAACCTCTAACTGAGATAATTCTCCAATCTGATTGACTCAGAGCAGTGGTATTTCAGCTTAATTTGAGATCCTACCTGCAAATGAAAAAAGCAAGGCAGATCAAACTCTTTTCATTTAAACTGCAAGCAACTAGTTTTCAAAAGCTACAGCTTGCAACACCTTGATGGGGAAAGAGGCCATCCATTCCGTTCACTGTTGGATCAGCTTTGCTTTTCTCATTTGCATTTAAGAACTTCCTGCTGATCAGATCGGGGCTTCTCTTTGTTGCGTTTGGTCCTGCTCCAATTTTGAAATGTAACTCGGGCTACTTCGGCCAGATACCGCGTCCCTGCAAAGCTCTCCTTTTGTACCTGAACTTGGGATTTTCAAATGATTTTAAATTTGGATATGAATACTATTCATGCAAATGTAATTAAATCACTTTTATTGCTGTTGTTCATATTAATGAACATTTCAC
>BLFN01000719.1:1243450-1245950 GCA_014634225.1 Acropora yongei | reverse complement strand
GGTTTCGGGTTACTATTTGGTACAGTATGAAAGCTGTATTAATACTGCTTTAGGGCAAAACAACTATCACCTAATAATCCGCAATTGAAGCATTTTTCTTTTTAACATTTGCTCTGTCCATATTTCAGGGTATTATCTGTATGCGGAAGCTTCTTATCCACGTAGGAAAGGAGACAAAGCTCGCCTTGCTAGTGGTTTTATCACAACTCCTGGCGACGATTCTTGCAGACTGCGTCTCTATTTTCACATGCTTGGTTCTGGCATCGGCTCACTTAACGTCTATACTCGGCCTTGCAATGGATGTGCAGAAACTCTTCTGTACACACGGTCAGGCAATTTAGGGAACTTCTGGGACAGAGCCGAGGTTGCTCTTATGAGCAGAGTGCCTTTCCAGGTGAGAATTGCCCCCTCAATAGTTGCTATAGTGAAATCACTTATTTTATTGATAATGAAACCTAACAGAAGTCGTTATTTGTATCGGATTATTAATTATGCTCTACCACTGAATTGCGGGAAGTGGCGCGTATGCAATTTATCAGATGTGTGCCGATTTCAATAAACGTCGCAAAGTTTCCGCTCAACTTCGTTGACTTCGCCATCACAATTGGTAAGAAATATAGGCAATAAAAGTTTCCTGTTAGCTCAATTTCTCATGAGACGCAAACACCTGACATAAGAAAAGGTAACCTGAACACAAGCGCTAACCCTAATGATAAAAGAGATGGTGCACGCCTAGGCTTCGTGGAAGACTTCATCACGTTTATTATAATCGAGTGTGCATATTATTACGTGCATTTCTGGACCTAAGTGAATCGCTTATTCCAGTGGTGAGGGCCAAGGATTTGCATATTGTTGTGCCGCGTTCAAATGTCCTTGTGACTGCTTGGTTGTTTCATTTGTTTATAAAGATGAATCATTCAACTCTATTTCATGTTGAATGCGCAGACTGCTCGTCGGCCTGTTGAATTCCCCAGCCATATCAAGTTTCGTTCTTTTGCTTTGATATATGTTGAGTGTATCATACTTTAGAACACAACTGAAAGAATGTCCCAGCTTAACTGAGAAAACATTTCATTTGGTTGTAGTAGTAATGTTGGATGCTGAACGCTGTTTTCTCGTTTTACAAGGAACTGTCGCATTTACTTTGCTTCAATTAATTTTGTAGGTTATCATCGAAAGTGTTCGTGGCGTCAGTTACCAAGGTGATATCGCCATCGATGACTTGTCCATGACGTCATCATGTCAAAGTTACAGCGGTCCACTCCCAACCGCACCTCCTCCAACGACGGCAATACCCACTCCCCCTCCTTGTCCTGGATTTAAATTTAAGTGCGCCAATGGACCTTGTATTGATACCTGGAAAGTATGCAACTATCTTGATGACTGTGGAGATGGATCCGATGAGGTGAACTGTGGTATGTACTGAACATTACTGGTGCGCAAGTAGTCATCCATCATGCCATAGATTTAGTGATTGTCATTTTTTTCCCCTTTAGTTTGGTATCATCGATTAAGCTTTAATATATTTAAATGCCATACCTCAGTATGGAGAGTAACTGGAGTTCGTATCTTGCTTCCTTGAGCACTATTAGACCTTACAGACACCTTACACAAAGAGTAAGACTTTGCCCCCTCTGTCTGAGGAGGTAATAGGGAGGATGAAATTAATTGTCTTTGTTTGAGGGAGTCGTAGGAAGCCTAAGAAACGACCGCGACAAGGAAAACGTCAGAAGTCGGAAACACGAGTTTTTGAATGAATGCGGCACGCATTTTGTTGCAATTTTTTGACGTAGTTGTCCAACAACGGTATGAATAATAATAACACTTCACTATTTTAAAGTGACATTTTCGGTACAGCAGCCGTCGTGGTATTGAGCCGTAGTAATTGTAGGGCTTGTTCAGCCACGAAACTTAAAACGTTTTGTTCAATATTAGGATCTTGCTCGTTTGAACCTGGTTTGTGTGGCTATCAAGACGTAAGCGTGGCCTTGTATCAATGGAGCCGAAACAGGGGCACTACAATCGTGCCAGGGACTGGGCCAAGTGTCGATCACACGTGTGGTAATGCATCATGTAAGTTTCTCATTCCTTTGTTGTCGTCTTTTTGTTGCAATGATCGATGCACTACATACGGTTGTCAGTCTTAATTTGTTGCCAATCGTGTTAGTCGGTACATTGGTCGGTGGTCGTTCGATTTGTTTTTTTGCCGGAATAACGATCGATGCTGAATCGGATATTGAGATGTTCAAGCAAAGACGCAGCTTTATTATAGGAGTTCTTGTTTCTTTTGGTCTAGAGACCGATTCGTAATCCGATATGTCACGATATGTACTCGCCAGAATTTCACGTTCACATGCACACCTTAGTAAAATTGACATTTTTTTTTCCTAGCGTCTGTTTGAGCGGGAAAATTTGTGTCACATGCAATTTGTTATATGTTTTGGATTATTTAATCTCAATATTTCTGTCATGGGCTCGTCAGATTTATCATCTTTCCATG
>BLFN01000719.1:1168450-1170950 GCA_014634225.1 Acropora yongei | reverse complement strand
CTTCCAATACTGAAACAGGAAAAAAAATTCCAAAGGCTGTGGCGGGCTATCGTTGATTTTGCGCGAAAATAGCGATGGGAAGGGAGAAAGAGAAGCATTTGTTTGCTCTTCGGTTGTTTATCATTAACTGGCGCACAAGATATTGTAGTCACCCAGACCCACAAGTTTGACACCATACAATCGAAGACCCTGTTAACTGGCTAACATCATGATGATTTGAACAAATCCTGGTGGAACTTTCTCATTGCAGGCGAAGATCCTGTGTTGGTGAGAAAGCGAGGCTTTCGCGGCAAAAATATTGCTCTTTTTTTATGATCTACAATTGATCAATTCTTGCCTAAAGTGGTCTAATATTTAAGAAATGAAGGAAGTTGGACCAGGGTTTGTATTGGTTGTATAACGTCTGACTTACCTTCTCGTTCACATAATCCAGTATCATAGAACCAGGAAGCGGCTAAAATACAAAAGTTAACATTTTTAAGAACAACAGCACTAATTGACTTTTACACACGAGTGAACATTATCAAGGCAGAAGATTAAATAGTTCAAGAAAGGCCTTGAGTTGCTTTTTGGAACTTTATTCCAGACTTTTGCTGATCTACGGCATCATGAGGGATGACGCCTTCCTGACGTGGTAAACCGCCGAAAGCTTGGAATAAAGATTTAAAACGCAGCTCAAGGCCTCGCATGAGAAAATTATTCTTCAATATATCTAAATGCTGCTGGAGGACACCAATAAACGATTACTTTAATATCAAGTCAATTTTAACTCTGACACTCAGAGGGAACTCGAATCACACAGGATTTACTTCTAAGAGTTAACTTATGTTGACATTCAACTCAAACCTCGTCAACTAATAATTGTAGCACACCACAATTGCCTCAGTTTGTTATAACTAACCGTATATTGTCCAGGAGTGCTGGCGATGTATATGGTGAACTGTTGAACTTCCACGCCCTGATCTGATGAATTAGTACCTATTACACCAAGAAATAACAGTCAAACGATCACTCATTCAATCAATTGATCACTTTGAATGTAATTCTTATCCCGTGTTTGTAGGCACATAACAATAATTTTTCGGATTTCCGAGATGCCCCAATTAAGGGAAATGATGGGACTACTGTATATCCGGTCACCAATAAAGGCTTCCTATTGGCGAAAAAAGGTATGATATAAATTGTATAGCGAATATTCGAGGACGATGTACTTGCAAGGTCTTTACTGGTTATTTGTTTGACGCTAATTAAAAAAAAAACGGTCCTGTTCGTATTTGACTTATTGGCGACACGTGAGAAAGCAAGATTGGACTCACCCGTTTCTTCTTGCTGTGATTCGAGGGCCAATCTCATGGCTAAATACTTGGCAAGATGGTCAACTTCACGTGGAGAGAAAAGGAGAAAATGAAAGAAAAACACGTCTGTCACTAACGTAGTTACATCGGGTTATCGCAAGCAAAACAGTGAACACTGCCTTAAGAGAATGAAGGAAAACGTGAAAGAACCGTAATTATACTTATTAACATGATCATCATCGCCATATTGCAACGATGAAATCAAAGATAATAAAAGACAGGGCAAACCTTGACAATTACTGTAATCACGAACCAGGTTATTAATTCATGGCCATTCATTACAATTAAACTAGTGTAGATTTCTGATTGTGAGCAGCTCACCTGATGCATTCGCTGTAGTTTTGATGTAACGAGTTTGCTGTGCCACTGTCTCTGGATCGTGGTCTTTTGGATGTGGCTTAAAAACCAGTTCGATTTCCTGGACAAGAAGAAAAAAAAAACACAAAAACACCAAGTTGTACGTTAATTTTGCTCTTCAAGAAACAATGATTAAGGTCACAGATTATTGCACATTAAACAAACGTTCAAGCAAACTCTTTTAAGTGGTTCAAAAAAACTGTGCTCGAAAGTGCTGTTTATTTATCTTTCCTCCTTTTCCTCTTTTTTAAAATTAGATTGATTATGAAACAGGACATGACAAAGGAAAAGCGAAAAAAAAGGAAAAGCGAAAAAAAATGAAATAAACAAATAAAGATGCATTCTTATGCTTCTGAAAGGAGGCTGCGTTTTAAGAGCCCTGGGAAACTAATTTTTTGATGAAGATTTAACGGAGCCTTTAAAATTGAGATACCGGTGTAATATTGAGTGTTAATTTAGATCTCGTAAGAATAATTACTATACTAGAAACAACTAATACCGTAGAAATTAGATTGCCTAGCGCAATATTTTGCATTTCACTGAGGTCCTCTTACGTTGTGCTCTTCAAGTTGAATGTGTCACTGAGTTCAGCTTTCCATAACATTCCATCTCTTGCTTATTATTGCACTTACAAATTTTTATAATCCATGCAACAAAATGGAGAACAACTAATTTTTCGGTGTCCTTACATTTAGAGGCTCTGAGGTTTCTGCAGTTGCTTCTCCCGTAGAATCCAATGTGTCTGTCCAAAAGTACATGGAAAGGTTACATATTCTTAATTATTCATG
>BLFN01000719.1:1145950-1148450 GCA_014634225.1 Acropora yongei | reverse complement strand
CCCTAGTCTCTCTTTCAAGGCGAGTGTAATTTTTGTTATGATAATTTCAATATGAATGAAAACTGATTTTCATAACAGACTTCGCACTTAGCCTCGCTTTGAAATTGAAGCTGAGGTGAACTCCAAAATGACCTAAGCGCACGCTAGTTAAGGGGGCACTGCTGTTTCTGTGGGCCACGTCTTAGCTTAGAAGTGAGAGATGGTTATAAAAGATATTAGTAGTAATAGCAACAATAATAATAATAATGATAGTAATAATATTAATATTAATAATAATAATTAATTTGAAGGATATTCTTAGGCATTAAAGGAAAGTTAAATGTTAAGTTCCATATATTATTAGAAGTTTAATTAATCTATTCAGAGGATTCATTTTATAAGTTTTACGTCATCTTATTCACAGAATGTAACTCAGTCCGGTTGTTGTTAGTTATATAATCTTATTCGTAATATAAATTGTAAATAAGCGGTATGTGCAAGTCATACTACTACTACTACTACTACTACTACTACTACTACTACTACTACTACTACTACTACTAATAATAATAATAATGATTATAATAATAAAAGTTGTCATTGGTACACTTGATGTTATTTACAAGGGACTGGAAAAGTACTGTCATAATATTTTATAATATGAGAGTACTTTGATTGCCATCACCTTATAAATACTTTTAATAGATTTATGCGGATTTTAAAATAATGAATATCATTTTTTAATAAATTTAAAATTGTTTGAGAATTTGTTAATAAAAGTTTTGATTATTACTATAATAAGTTTGTAATAAGTTTGAAGTGGGAGATTAGAAGAATGTGGAATGGAAAAATGTGTATGTAGTTCCCTTTGCTGTGGGGGCTCTTGGAAGTGTTACTAAGTAATTTGGGCAATGGATTGAAAAAATGGGATTAGGGTAAGCATTGCACTGTTTCAGAAAACTACGCTGTTGGAAACGGCTAGAATTTTAAGGAAGGTGCTTAACTTTTAATTACCAGGAGAGTGTCCCCAGGGGACCCTTGGTTATTTGTTATGACTTGCCCCCTTGGGATGAATGTCGGCATGACATAATAATAATAATAATAATAATAATAATGCATAGACTAGAAGTGGCAGACAGGAAAGGCCTCTTAGTGCCTTTGTTCCATCTGTTGTGGAAATAATCACCATAATCACCGGGAAATGTTTTCGTCTGGGCCAAACATGTGTCAAAGTTTCCTCAGGTGTACACGGTATAGGGTAAAAATGCGCAGGAATAGCTAAGACTCGCCCAGTAGGAGTTCCCGTAGCATTTAGCAACTAAGAGTTTTGCTAATCCCCCATGGAGTCTATCACAGGGCTCCCTGTGTTGCAGCTGCCTATATATACACCTGAGGGAAGAGATACCAGCTGTGATGGCGTTTCTTGTTTAAGTAACAACGCGATTACAGGGACAGGTTTCGAAGAATACCTTCAGATCTCATAAACCACTGCACTGCTTTAGAACTTAAACCAAACGAATGGTTAGTTTGATCGTACAAAATATATACGTCAAATTTGCACGAAATTCAATTTGTTCTAAGAAGGCCGTTTTTTTCTTTCCTTAGTAGGGGAAGAGGAAAACATTGAGGACTTGGATAGTCCAGTGTCTTGCAAACAGAAGCTCAAAGAGTAAGTGGTATTTCTTTCTGTGTAGCCATGAAACAGGATCATCGTTACCCTGTAAGACAGCTTTGGAAACTTAAAACCTCTTTAAGTAGGTCTAGCTCGTCAGCGGTTGTTCGTCAAAGATTGACACACTATTAGCATCGAAAAGGACGACTCGTAGTGAGTTTCCTGAGTAGATTCGAAAATCATTTACGCTGCTCATAGAGGCTTGGAATAAGTGTATCTAAATTGAGTAATAAGTTTTGTAAGGATTGGAAACCGGTTTTTGTTGAATATCGAAAATAATTGTAGTTTTATAGTGGCTATACGTATGACATTCTCCGTTCTTGGCAGTGACTCAGTGGTTCATTTTATCTTTTAATTGATCAGAAACTTTGCTTTGTTCAATTGGAAGGAAAAGAAAGTCATACACGAATTGAATACATCATGTTTGTTTGTTTTTTTGCTTACCAGGGAAATGATAAACGTCATTGGCGAAAAAATCTTTGAGGAAGTTTGCGAAAAGGTCGCGCGCAGGAAATATGACGACGACCAGAGGTGATGCAATATTTATTACATTTAGTACAAGTAGAAACGTCGACTTCCTTCTGAGGATTTGAACACTATTTAGCCATCTCCTTGCTGTGATCTTTCATATTATTTTTCATCATAGAGCTGTATGTTTGATTCTTTATGTTTTAGCAGCCGTGAATTTGAAAAGCTGGATGGATCAGATATGATGCAGACATGTTACTTGGTCAATGAGCTTTTCATTCAACAAGAGGAGCAAATTTAAAAGTATTCCTGTGAATGTCGTAGGTGTTTCCTTCATGTAAGGCGGCATCCCTATAGTCGAACTATTTTTTAATATTGCAA
>BLFN01000719.1:1016020-1018520 GCA_014634225.1 Acropora yongei | reverse complement strand
TCACCCAATATTGTGATAACAGAATAGATCAAGCAACCGGCTTTTACTACGTGCTCATCGTGAAATGACGAACTCGAGATGTGTTAATTCAGAAAATCAGCCGTGCATGCTCCCATAATAAGTCAGATGTATTCCTGGCTATTTCTTCGAGTTCTCTTACACTGATCGATAGGCGACAAGTAAGACGGAGGCCACTAAACTAGGTTCAGCTCCATTGGCCAAGAGAAAATATCAAGATCTTGCTTGAAAAAGGTAATTTGTCGACAAACCAAAAAATTATCGCCCTTATCTATCGTCGCACAACCGAATTGCAGTTCATGTTGTCAAATGGATTTCTTGATGTCATTTTAATACAAGGAAGCGCATGGCTGACTAGGAAGGATTCTTATTGATGTATGAATATTTTGCTCTTTCTAGTTCATTTGAGTTGTGTTGGCGTTGTTTTGAATTTCAATCAATATCAGTTTAAATTGGTTATAGTAATTTAACTCTTTATCTTTATATTTTGAATCCATTGTTGACATGAACCGACTTGGAAATGACGAATGAATACTTGTTGTCCATTAAGATTGTTGCTTCCGTGCATCGTCATATGACACGCTAGTAATTTGGAGAATTTGTCTTATGGCATGTATTGTAAGTATTTACACGTAGTGAACTCCGGCTGGGGTTTAGCAGTTTGGAACAAGATGGGACACTACATATGTTTTACGTGCATGGATTCTAACCCATACTCCCCCGCGGCAAGAAAAACAGAACTTCAATGTTTTTCTAGACACTCGAGAGTTCGGCTTTCTTACGGTCAGTTCCTAATCATCTGTTATAGTTTTCTTTAGTCTAAGTAGCTCTTCAATTGTACCTCTGAGTTATTCTAATTATTAAGTGTCAACAATCTTTTCCAGGTTTTTGATAAAAATCCTTGTTTTCCTAAATAACCGTTTCCTTGGCTAGAAACAAATGATACTTTACTATCGGCAACTGTTATCTGTAAAGCCACCAGATACGAAGGAATAACAAAACACACGTATATTTGAATAATTACAGGCTATGATTGACGTTGGCCAAGTTATCTGAATACAATATTAACTTTCTTTCAAAACATGTTCAAATGACCATGACTTTTAATCACGATGACTTCACATTACCTATGCTAGCCCGGGGCGGCACGAGATAATGGACTCTTTCCTTTGTTCTACAAACGCGCATGCTTAAATGCCATCTATGAATATGTGTCTGTATCGCACGAGCACGTGCCGTATGGAAAGAATTATCATCTCAAGGGGCCTTTATCTCCTGTTTTCGCAGTGGAGCCGACATTTGAGAATTCGGTTAAGGAGGACATTTTTCATTATGTCAAAAACGTTGCGGCACCGGCACAAGGTGTTAAATGCTTGCAACGTGCTTCCAATGATCGTTGCTGCATTGCCTTTGGCAAGGAGAATTATCGCAAAATCTGTTTTAATTAAAGAAATCTCTGTTTATACCGCCTTTCACCAATGGCTGTCCTCGACTGTTTACTACATACAACTTAGTTTAAGTTGTTGCGAAATGTCTGCTGACGCTAATAGGTGTCGTCGCGGCCAGTTCGGTGTTGTACACTTTTTCGTCGTTTAAAACTTCAGACCATGCCCGGTGTTTTCAATGTGGAATTCGTGTCTAAACCCTTCCTAATATCCGGGAGGTATCTGTTTCCCTTGAAGCACAAGATCAGCCTCCTACCTGCGAAATTTACAGTGTATTGGACCTGGTCATCGTTGTAGGATGTCACTGCCCTAATATCTTTTGATTCAAATGAGAAGAGCTTGCAAATATGACTGATTCCTGTCCTGAAGAGGTTTACTGTTGCGTTTGCCGTGTTTCCAGCCATATGGCAGTTGATTGTTCGTTCTCATGAAATCGCCGTCGCGCAGTTTCAAGTTCCCGGCGACACCTCTGAACGGCTTGTGCGACAACCTACCCAGTTGTCTCCAACTCCTATTCAATCTTGATCCCAGCAATCCATTGTGTCCTCTGACTGTGACACCTCCTAAGCAGTTTTCACAGTGAATACAACTTTTCCAACCGGCTCCCAAGTCTGTGAAGCTTTGCGTTCTCTTCAATGAACAATCTACGGACTCGCAGTCTCGATTACCTTCTCAGCAGTCCTCGTTACCTTGTCAGCAGTCCTGGCAGTCTACACAGCCTACTCTCTATTTTTTTCGGAATCTTCTGGTGTGGTCTCTCAAGCTCTGTTCTCTGACACCAAGCTATGCGCACGTCATACGTCTGTACGCTGTTCGTGGTCTCTACTGAGAGTACCGCTTACTCCGGACGTGGCCTAGGGCTGACATTCCTCTCCTTCACTGCCTAGGGACAAGTGTCTGAAACTCACAAAGGCGATCATCGGAGCGAAATATCGGGGAAAATCGTTAGGTACGGCGCTCTGGCACCGCGTCCAGAGTTACTGCTGTTGTGAACTTTAGATTCTAACTACACTAACACGAGACTTCAATGTGGAAAT
>BLFN01000719.1:864830-866227 GCA_014634225.1 Acropora yongei | reverse complement strand
CTATGCATAAGAAATATATGAGACCGTTTCTTAATGTTTACCTTAGTTGTCATTTTCGTAATTGACCACTTACCAATCAAATAATATGTCCTCCCTCCTTGAAATACCAGACCATCTTTTTCCGCTGTAAATTGAAGGAATATCATCGTAGAAAACACCAATTGAGTTGGAGAAGAACACAGCAACAGTCGTCTTGCTTTAGGATCTAGTGATGTGTCACATGCATCAAACGCTGTTTTGTTTTCAAGGAACCATAAGTTTTCATACATTTCTGATGTTTGAATCGCGGTTGTACTTTTCTGCAGCACTGTTGCAAGATTTGGACAAAGAAAACTGATTTTAGAATTCAGCTGAACCTTCAAATAACGGGGTCCTGGTCCGCATATGTTTCCGTCAGTTTCAAATCTGACAAACAAACAAACAAAAGTATAATAAATGTCTGCCTTAAATTTGAAGTTTGGGAGCTTATAGTTTAGCAAAGTGAATTCACTATTGCACTCATATTTGGGATCTGAGGTCAAAATGTCATTGTGAGCTCCACCACAAAGTCACGAAAAAAGAAGGAATTCAGAAACTTGAAATTTAAAGTCACTGTGGTAGATGAACTGAAAGTGACCGCAGTATATTTTACCGCTTCTTTCGTTGAAAGAATAGAGCAATAAAACCAGAACAACAGAAGAAAAGGACGACCATATCAATCAGTGATGATGATCTTGATAGGAGGGATGACCAGAAAGGAGATTTTTTTCAAGGCAGCGTTGGGGCTGAGTGGGTTAAAAGCAAGAGTGGAAATTCAGACATGCTAGGTTGGTTTAGCCTTACTAACAGCTGGATTTGCCAGTTTTTAATGTTCCCCAGTGCCGAAAAAAGCCTGAATTTAAAATTGAGGTCGGATTTGTAAACGTTAGAAGACAAGTGGGAGATCAACATCAAAAGAAATCGACTGATCGTATTACAATTAAAAGGTCTGACTAAGCCCAACCACAAATTGCTGCCAATTCCTTACCATCATCATGCAAGGCCGCGGAAATCCGTTTTCCTCACACATTCAAAATAACAAAACGTGTTCATTCTTTCACGTTCCTCACAATCTTTTCATTCTTTCCTTTGTGTACAAGATTCTCTACTTATATATATATATATATATATATATATATATATATATATATATATATATATATATATATATATGCTAGAGGTAACAACTCTTTGGAGTTGGTGCCGTTAGGAAATCGTGCCTTAAACTAAAACTCAGGACGGAAAAAGGGCAAAGTTGCATAAGTAATCGTGCATTAGCAATATATACACCCCTCCGTAACAGAGCCAGTGAAACCCGACCCACTGAGTGGATTTTTTTCCTTTTAACAGTGAAAATTTAGCCTGCCCGGTACCTAGTG
>BLFN01000719.1:627027-629527 GCA_014634225.1 Acropora yongei | reverse complement strand
TCTGACAAGAAATAGAAAATATTATTGAATTTCGTTTTATGACTGAGGAATAGTAATATTATTGTTAGTTTCCTTCTACTTTGTATAAACATTTCCTTTGGATTTTCAGTGACTATTACAGTATGTTGATTAGTTGAGATAAATTATCAGAATAGACAATGGCTTATTAGCATGCTTGTCAACTGCCTTCCTGCAAAAAGCACCTCACTCTGAACTAAAACCATGGTTACTAGAGTTTCCACTGGTGTAGTATTGATAGTGGTGGTCGTCCAAAGGAAGGAGAGAAATGCAGTGGTAATGGTGAGACCAGAAAGGGCCTCTTTCTTAATGTCCAATGCTCTTGGCTCTCAATCCACATTGCAACATTTTGGTGCCAAAAGGAATGATCTTGTAAATATCTTTTTAGGTCAGTTGCACCTGAGTACCCCCTAGGTTAGATTTTTCTTCTTTTCTACACGTGTGTGAAATGAGTTGTGCTTTCTTAGAAAGATTGCTTTGAATGCACCATTACTTGAAAACCAGTATTACCTTGTCCCATTGTGGTGCTGGTGGCGGTTGTGTCTGTCCTGAGATATTGCTAATGCTATGCAAATTCAACATTCCTTTTAAAACTGCAAGGCAAAGCTGTTGGTAACATGATCGTAGTATAAACCAATTATTCATCAAATGAATTGCATTTGTCAACTTTTCCCCATTTGGGTGGCCATTTGGAAAGGAAAAAGCCCAAATAAGTGCAAATGTTAGTTTCATGGTGTTAAAATTTTACTTTTCATAACAACTTTTGTGGTAAGGGGCACTTCAAGTAATGTTAAGCATTGTTTTGTTTTCCTGAGTTCAGTCCTGTTCCCAGAGGGTTGTTTTTGTTGACAATACAAGTGGAATAAATTGAATCTATATGATACAATATGACCAAAATGTCACAAACTGACAAAGACAGTCACCAAAGGGTTTCTCGAATGCTTTGTGACTTCTAAAAGACGGTGTATACAACATTTTGCTTTCATTTTCACTCTGAAGCTCTGATCGTGATGAGGCTTCTGTTGGTTTATGGTCTCAAAGTAAACATTAAACTTGTATTCCAAGTTATATCTGTTCATTTCTTTTTGTTTTTTAGGATCTGGAAATGCTTTTGATGTGGAACAAGAGCTATGCAGCAGAAATTGCCCACAACGTTTCCAGTAAGAAGAGAAAAGATATTGTTGAGCGAGCTCAGCAGCTTGCCATCAAGGTCACGAATGCTAATGCAAGACTGCGAAGCGAAGAAGATGAGTAGAAAACTGGAACTAATTTTTGACTTGTGTAGAAATAAAATGCGTTCTTTCATCTTTACCTTGTGTTAGCTGTCATTTCAATAATCTTTTCAAACCAAGAGCACCAATAACAATACTTACTGCATTTGGTCTCAGTCATCAATGGGTTCTCTAGTGTTAGCACTGACCAATTATCCTTGTACTTATGGAAAATGTTTCTGTTGGGTTTTTAATGACTATTTTGTGGATCAGTAGGGATCAGTAATTATTGGAATAGCCAATGGTTTGTGGTATGGCTGCCAACTGCCTTCCTGCGTCTCACTCTGAACTTAAACCATGGTAACTACAGTTTCCAGTGGTGTAGTATTGATGTTGGTGGTTGTCCAAAGGAAGGAGAGGAATGCAATGGTAATGGTGAGACCAGAAAGGGCCTCTTTCTTTAATGTCCAATGATCTTGGTTCTCAATCCTCATTGCAACATCATTTAAGCACAAAATACTTTCAATTTCGCTTGAGTTATTTCAATTTGAATGATACCAATATCGATATTTTTCTTGGTCTTCCTCGCAGTTGTACATTTAGATGACACGTTTTAGCTCGAGGAGTGGCTGCGAAGGAGACAACGTTTGTACGGCAAAACGTGCAGGTGCAAAGATTGTAAACGCATACTGTCGCAAAAATAAACAACACCTCCGCTGATGCTTCAATCTTAAAGCATTCGAGGGGATTTGTGATGGTTTTGTGATTTCTTTTGAACTTCGAGTGCCCCGTAATGATTTTGAGAGGGAAGAATGTGTAAGATAAGACGGCAGCGACCCCGAAACATGGGAATTGTATTCATGGAGAATAAAGTAACATACGGTTTACACTTAATTAATGGCTTATTTTTTGGGAACTGGACACGATCGCCAACTCTCCACTGTTCCAAGCTCAGATACACGTGATGAACTGAAAATGACCAGTTTTCATTTTTTCCGGAGATGACAGCTTGGTCACCATATCGTATCGGTGAGATTTATCCACAAACATCGTGAGCACATTTCGTACGGACTCTAACGTAAGTCGATTAGGAGTGCCAACGACAATGTTAGTGTCGAAAGTTATCGTACGGTAATGCGAACCACAAAATATTAGCAGTGATGAATGATCTGAAGTGAATGCTATCCCATAATAGCCTGATTCTCATGCGAAGGAAAGGGTAGTTCCCGAAGAAACTGATACTGCGTTGGTGGGGAAGTGTAACGCTTGTA
>BLFN01000719.1:527027-529527 GCA_014634225.1 Acropora yongei | reverse complement strand
TTTGAGTAGAACGTGTTTTTATTAAGATTTGCATATGTTTGCTTGTGATGGTTGGATGAAGTCTTTGGATCCGTTGCTGATTCGTTTCCAACAAAACTAAGTTGTTTAGCAAAACAGTCGACATTGAACTGAACAAGATTTAATTTTAACGAAATCACTACGAAGTAAGCCTCTTTAAAAGCTTACCTTTGAGTTCAGAGCTGCAAATTCTCGTATTTGAATATCGGTTTGCAAGTTCCGTGAAATCTCTGAAGCGACCGCGTGGAGGAATTACCCTGACCGATTTGCACGCTTGACGGCAATTACCCAATACGCTTTCGCGCGCAGTTTGATCAAACAGAGATCGTCTAGACAACAAACGATATTTATACCCATTTCTATACACTCTAGGATTGCTAGGTTGACTCTCCCTTAGTCGGGTCACAAGGCTAGAAAGCCTGTGAGGACAAAACCTGCAAACATTTCAGTCGTTTCCGGAAGAGGTGCCGAGGCTAAAAAAACTGATATAGTTAATAAATCGAGAGAGATGGCAGTTTTTGACCAACTGTATTGAAGAGGAGGACTGGACATAGTTACGTAGTTTCATAATCTGGTGTCAAAGGAGACGTGTTTCCCTGTGATAACTGATTCCCTGTTGGAGTGGATACTAAAAATTCCCTGCTTAAAGTGCTACTATGACGAAATTTTGATGTAAAGTTGGTCACATAAAATCATTTATATGATCGCATTAAGGATGACTGTATCTTAATATTTCATTGAAATCAAGGTTTTCACCCCTGAAAAGTCGTCTTTTCGTGTCTGCCATTGTGAATTAACGTTCTAGTGAGCCTACGGTATAAAGGTGTGGCCACGCTCTTTTCGGGGAGGAAGACGAAATCTTTCACAGTACGAAACGTAAGAATGAAATGTACGATCGAATGTGTATACGGAATGTCTAAGGTTCTTCTGCAAAATAACTGAACCGCTTCCAATTTCAAGTGCAATTTACGCTGTTATTAGTGCTGCAGGCAGCTGATGAAGAGGTCTCTCCCATCAATTCGTTCAGAATATATAAACAATAGCCTTCATTTGGCGCGAAAATATGCTCGGATATTTGTCCGCGGACATTATCTGTTCCGAGAAGCGAACAGTTTTCCGGGAGCGAAGCTCGAGGAAAACTATGAGCTTCGAGGAACAGATAATGTCCAAGGACAAATATCCGAGCATATTTTCGCAGCCAAATTGAGGCTATTGTGTTTATTATCCATCGGTTTTAAAAATTGGGGAATATCCTCCGATATTCCCCAGTTTTCGCAAAGAACGTGTGACATTTCGCACACTGAGCGCATAAAGCCTGTTTATCCGGATAATAAATATTTTGCCTCGCGTCTTTTAGTTTTTCCCTGGAAAACTAGAATTACCTACACTTTTTCCCAAATCTACTGAGTTAAAACGTAATATAGACCATATATTGTAGTTGGGAAACGATTACTAGCTATTTAACAAGTAATTTGGCCCTTGCTACTACATTACAATGTTCTACTGGATGAGCATACAATGACAAGCAATCGAATCGGAAGAAGGCGAAATCTTATCCCGCACTTTTACTAATTTTTGGAAGCATCTTCGGGATTGGAGACATAAATTTGCGTTTTATAGCCGTAAATTATGTATACGGTGAATTGGTGATATTAATACATCAAGCATCTTGTGCGCGAGAACTCAAAATGTAGAACACAAGAACCTCACCTTTTGCTGCTTTTTCTCCTTCATGCGACGTTCGGCTCGTTGAATCTCTCTCTTGCGATGGCGCCTTTTTCTCCCATATGCTCTGCAAAGCATCCTTGTATGTTTAAGTGGCCATGCTGTGTCGGATCGAAAGCTCAAGTAAAACAATTTATGTCGAAGTGTGGCGAACAAATCAGAAATACAGCTTGCGGGAGAGAGTCTCTCCTTTTGGTTTTAACAAACCGGACCCACAGATTTCTCGTTCTATCGGTTGGCCTCGAATGCAAAGCAATTTTTGCCTCTTTTTTGGCGCGGTTACTGCTGCCCTGACCAACGCAACGACTTCCCATCATATTGAAAGATTTGCGTACTTTTCGAAAACATAAACTCACTGAAATCGTATTAGAAATTAGCCATGTGTCGGGTATGACGTCACAAGATTTTTTGCGACCTTGCCTAAGGCATTGGTAACCAGGTCGTAGGAACATCGTAGATCAATGGCGGGCGAAAATTTGTAGGATTATAATCACGAAAATGATCGAGTTTTGGCCATAGCACCAGGCTGAAACTTGAGAATGTTCCAAGGGATGTTAAGAATTAATTGAGCGAAAAAAAAGTATGCAAAAATTTCATCGTAGTAGCACTTTAAGTCGTTCCTCTTCATTTGTAAAATACGCGTCTTGAATTGCAAAACGTCTATCAGTCGACACCGGCAAAAAAAAAAATACTGACATGAATTGTACAGCAGGACAGATATCAATTACAAAGAATGGGATTTGGTAGCAGCAAGTAA
>BLFN01000719.1:487027-489527 GCA_014634225.1 Acropora yongei | reverse complement strand
TGCCAGGAATATATGATCGCACCAACGCGTGCCTATTGTTTCTCCCTCCATATGAACATTTCTCATGACAACTTCTTCGTGCCTACAAAAACAACGATTAAACGTCATTAATTTAAAGCCCATCCGTCTGACTGTGAAACTTACGCTAAACGGAAGACGTTGCTACGAAACTACTTCATAAGGCTAAGACTTTCACATTTTTGTGCGTTTGAAGACGGTTAGAGAGGTTTAACACTAAACTTGTGATAGAATGAAAACTGCTGCCAGATCTTTAAGTCAAGGCCTCTGTGAAGAACATTACGGATTAATACCTAAAGACCTTACCATTTAAGTTGCGCTTAATTTTGTGATGACATTGATTAGTGACAGGTTCATTCTCAAAATTACCACGACGTGCAAGCAGCTAAAATCAATTCGAACGCTCTCTTCTAAGCTACGATCACTTCGAGAATGAACAGTAATGAATTAATGAATTAGTGAATTAAGTAATGAATTTGAAATCATTAAAAGCTTAGAATAGAACAAAGACCTTAAACACACCTACCAGTTACTCAATCCTCTCAGTCCGGCTTAAATTTGTTGATAATTTTGCCATGTTTCCATTTATGAAGACATCCAAGTATTTTTCCTGCTAGAAATTGGTCCGCGGTGAAGTGTAATTACTGCATGTAAATAGAGAGCATTGGCACTCAGTACAATCCTAAAAATAGTTGTTTCAAAGCTTAGACTTAATCAATAAGGTCTTAGTACTTGCTGATTCACTAAGAAGAAAAGGGGATAACACATAGAAAAGTATAATTTTCAACTAAAAATAGTCTCAACACACCAACGTGCCACCCAGTAAGAGGTTGCGTGAGAGCATGTAGATATATAGTATAAGAATGTGGCCCCAAGAGGTTGAAGATGGTAGAGCTGCCAGGCAACTGGTAGCAAATTTGAAGACATTACTACAACTTCTCCTGCGTCTCTGCCTCATGCTCTAATTACAGTTAACGTAGGAAATAGCCCTTGAATAGTTTCGTAACCGAAATAGTCGCGGTTGAGCCTTTTACTTAAATGCACAAGGTCCAATAAAATCGCTCGATGACCCTTCCCCCTTGACGTTCACTTACAAAGCTTAAATATATCATTTCATCGGGGTGCATTCTCGATCAATCCCCGATATGCATAGGTAGTCATATTGGTAATTCTGTCCGATCATACGTTCATTCGCTACAGAAAACTTTTTGAATTAGCAAGTGCTTCTAAAGAATGTAAAGCGGAAATAGAAAAACGCGTGATCCCTCCCTGTATCTTTATTCATGCTATAGAAGCCTTAATTCTGCAAAAGAATAGTGCGCGTCATCAACCCCCCTGAAATTTAAGCAAGCACTGAAACAGAAGCAGAGAATCACGGAGCTCGTGGCGGTATCAATGGAATAACACGTGTATCAGGCGCTAAAGGGACTGAGAACTGAGAAGAGGGTGGAATTAGCTTTAGTCCCCAGTCCCATAAGGGCCTCATTTTCAAATTAAACGGCAAAAACGTAACGGAACTAACAGGGAAAATCGCTTTGGCGTGTCGATTTAGTGTTGGTTTTCTTCTCAAATTATCAAGATCTTTCACAATTATTACATTTTTAACCCGACACTTTTGGATAAATTTGCGTTCTCACTGAACACGTTCACAAACATCCTTCCCGGGCATCCTTCCCTGGGTGTCGATATATATCAAAATATTGCAACACGTCGTCCACACAGAGACAAAACATATCATTTCACGTCTTGGAAAAATCGAAAACGGCTGTAAAATGAAAAATGCACGTGTAAGGCGTGCGAAAGTACTGTTTTTCTTTCGTGTTAAACATGCAAATTTATGACATTCTTGTCACCGTCGTGGCTACTTAAACTGTGTTTATTACTTTTACATGATAAAACAGAATGTCTACATTCACTTAATCGAAGGTGATGATTGATGTCAACCCAGCAACAACGAGATGTGATTTTTTGATGCTGTCTACGAAAAATCAGTAAGAGTCAAAGTCGAAATACTGTTTGCCAGCCTTAATACTTTCACCACGCCTGACAGAATTTGCCAGAATTGAGAGAATGCAAATTCAAAACAGTTTCACAGAGGGCTGTCACTAAAAGTGGCCAGCCGAAATATAGTACACCTAAAAAAATCATTCTACGTTGTGTCGACTTCTGCTTCTATTTTCTTCAATGTATACGTGAAGCCGATTAGATCACTATTGATCCAACGTACACCTGCGGGATCATCGTTCCGGTTGTTTGGTTAAACGTTTTATACTAAAAGTGGGACGGGGACGTGGGACGTGGGACGTGGGACTTCAGGACGCTGGACGCGGGGACTCGAGGAGGTGGGGAAGCTGGGACGTGGGGAAGCTGGGACGTGGGGAAGCGGGGACGCGGGGACTCGGGGACGCGAGGACGTGGGGACTCGGGGACGTGGTACGCGAGGACTTCGGAACTCGGAGACGCGCGGGGATCCGAGGACGTG
>BLFN01000719.1:387422-389922 GCA_014634225.1 Acropora yongei | reverse complement strand
GATGCCCAACACCTGTCAAGCATTTTCCAGGAGGGGCAGGCTCAGGGAAAGAAAAGACAGATTTATGCACATACAACACAGAGTCGCGGAATCAAACCTGGCACTTATTGCTGATAGGCGAGGGCTCTGACCACTGTGTCAATCACAGCAACGTGCGGGTGTGTGTTCGAACCTCAACTCTACGTGTTTTCTTCCAATAGGTCAGCTCTTTGCTCAACATTTTTGTTTTTCTTCAATGCGACTCCGAAATCTTTCTGATGTAAATAGTATTCTCACTTATTACCATTTTATTTTTCTTCCATTGTTAGGTTCCAGACTACTTGGAGCTCGTGGAAACACCAATGGACCTGGGCACTATCCGGGAAAAGCTGAACAGCTGGGCATACTCGGGTGTCGAGAGTTTTGTGGCAGATGTTCGACTTGTGTTTGCAAACAGTGATAAATACAACCTGGTATGTTTATCTACCTACTATTCCGGCCAAGAATAATTTCTGGGCTTAGTTGTTCACTGGTTGTATTTTACAATCTGGCGGATAAATAACTCAGCACCGGAAAAAATCTATCGAGTTGTCAAGTGGATATGATTTATCAAATGGATAGTTCTATACAACTTATACAACTGTGTGGCTGGCCCGTTGTTCCTCTTGTTTGAAGAACTGAGGCCAGAGGTGCATTTTAAACCGAAGGAAACAGGTTTTAGTGCTTTGAAGTAGCAGTTATTAAGTTACGTAACAAAATGAATAGAGGAAGACTCATTTTAAGATCAGTCATTAAAGTGTCTTCTAAAAGAGCGAGACTGGATCAAGAATAGAAAATGTGAGGGTGATTTTACAATGTCTTCCCAGGGTTGTCTCCTAGTTAAGATCACACGAACATGGAATTATCGATTAGCATTTCTTTTCTCTTGCAGGATGTTTCGGAGGTAGGAAAGGCTGCTGTAAGTCTGGAGAAAGTTTTCAACAAACTTCTCAACGATAAATTCTCACGAATGGAGGGGAATTAAAAAATCCAGCGCAAGCGATAATCAAGCGAGAGTATTATCGAGTTTTCTGGAAAATCTATATTAATTCGTTGGTTCGAAGTATTGTTCATCTTCGAAATATTAACTTTAAGAAAAGAAAACAAAATTAGACTGAAAATTAGAAGAAGTTTCAATGTCATACTTTGACTTTGGTCGTATAGCTGAAGTAAGTCGGTTGAAATACCTTTTTAATTTGTTTTTGAGAATGCCCGAGAATTAATTTCGCTAGCAAAGCCATTCGTTTAACCCTTATACTCCCGTAAGTGCCAGAAACTTACAGATTTTACTCGTCAATGGGGAACCCCTCTGGAGCGAAAGGGTTAACAGCTATTTCGCAAGAATTTTCAAAAATGGTCTTAATTTTAGCCTCAAAATGTTCATTTTTTCTACATCTTAACCAAGGCCAGAAGTTGCCTTTCGTTCTCTGACGAAATACTTGTCGAATTAGGCCACTTTCAAAAATACCATAATACTCTTTGTTTGTCCCTCCAAAATTTTGCAAAAACATTGTTTCCATTTTCCACTGGGACTCACTATGGTCCCAACAGAAAATAAAAGCAATACTTGTGCAAAATTTTGGAGGGACAAACAAAGAGTATTATGGTATTTTTGAAAGTGGCCTATTTGCAACAACTGTAAGAATGTCATAAAAAAATTAAACTCAGTTATTATTTTTTTTGTAACAGTTTGTGTAATGTTGAAGGTTTTCCTAGCTAGCAAAGTAATAAATCCACAAATTTATCATTTCGTTCATTAAATTCCAGTGCTAAGAATTAGCCGCGATTATGCGCGAGTCAGATCATACCAGCCAGTTTGTTGTGAAATCATGTTTCAGCTCGCAAACGAAGAGTGGGTGGGACACCTAAAACCGAATATAACAAGGCCGGAAGCATGTTTCCACGAATGCCCGTGGTGTGGCACGCATGCGCCCAATAAAATCACCTGGGTGATGTAGTAGCTATAGTATGGACAGCTGCTTCGGCCTTGTCCGAACTCATCTGCATAGCATAGCTCACAAGGCCAAGCTGGATGTTTCGACGCTGCCCCCACAAAAAATATGGTGGCTGTGGTTGGGGACAGCACAACCACCTCTCGCCGCTACTTGTTACTTCCCATAAAACGAAAGCGAGAATGGAGGTCTGGTTTCCTAGGGAAATTAAAGTTGTCGTTTCGAGGAAAAAACATTTGACTCGGCTTACATCACTTAATTTTCCTTCTCCATGATACAGCGGCTTCTAAAAATTTCACCCGCCCCCCGCACCACACAATTAAACTTCAAATTATGCCTTGTAATACAACCCACACCATGAAAATTCCATGTAATTTTTTCAGCATCATTCCTTCGAGCACGTGACTGACATTATTTGTTAAGATATTGCTAACAATAAAAAAATATATTATCTGTGCTTACAAAATGACAACCAATGGAGGACGATTCCCTGAAAAATACACCAGCACTAAGCGTGCAATTATTCATCT
>BLFN01000719.1:361129-366815 GCA_014634225.1 Acropora yongei | reverse complement strand
TTTTTGTTACCTTTGATATACTGCAGGAGTCACAAAGGGAAAATGGTTCTTTGAGGTATGTGTATTGCATTCACCATTAATTTTTTTGCATTCCCCTGTAAATGACTGCAATTTAGTAATGGTAATAGGACTGAGAGGGCACAATTCAGGGAGTAATCAGGCAAGTGATTTGAAATTATGAGCACAAAGTCCCATTACCAGTAATTATTAATAGTCAATGAAAAAATGCGAGAAACTTTTTAAGTCAACGGCCGAAAAAAGGCTTTCAAAATCTAAGAAAGACATATCTGAGTAAAAGTCATTGAACCAGTTAATTTTGTCCAGATTTGTTTTCAATCTGCACTTGTCAACCTGCTCACTTAAGAAAGTTACCTTGATTTTGATTGGCTAGGGGGGGTTAAGTTTATTGGCTAGTGGCATGAAATGCTTAATTTTTATTAGCTACTTCACTGTTCGATTTGGCTTGTCGTATTACAAATGTTTGTAATCAGACAGGTCAAATAGGACAGTGTGGTGCCTGAAACAGCCAATGAAGCCATAAAAAGAATGGCTGTTAATAACCAATCATATTCAAGCATTTTGTTATTGACACAATTACAACAACAACAATAATTAAGAAGGAAGTGTATGCAGTGTCTAGACAAACTCATTCAAAAAGTATACCAAAGATGAGCTGCACAATAAGAACTGAATACATAATGATTCTAAAATCAAATTACTCACCTACCAGCCTATTTTTTTTTTTGTCTTGGAGGAAAGAATTTTAACCACACATAAATATGTTGTATGCAGTGCTCGTTTCTGGTCAAAACTTCCATTCAGATTTGCATCATAACAGCAGTCTGGAAAATCCAATCTTAAAATAAAAACAGTTGGCAACAAAAAAGTACATTTCAATCATTAGCACACACTTTTTGCTGAATAATTCAGCAAAAACTGTGTGCTAAATTGTGTAATGCTGACCACATGAATTATTTATGTGTTCAGCATTATACAAAACTTGTTATTCAGTGTTCAACAATCACTTGATCATTGAAAATGGGTTTTTGCAATAAAAAGAGAAAGGATATATTGCATTTACACCTTATTGTGAGCATAAGTACCTAACTGATTTCATTGTGTTATTGTTATTGATCAGGCAACTGTAGATTTACCGCAAGATTCTGCTACTAGAATAGGCTGGTCACAGCTTTATGGTGAGTGAGAGGAACAGTAATTTTACATGTACAATCCGTCATGGAAATCTAATTTACCAGGGTTTTTAAAACTGAAAAAAGTGTCAGGAGAGAGATAAAAGATAGCCTTCGCATACCAATAAATTTCATCATTTTTGGGAAAAATGACAAACTTTTAAAAGTGATAACGTTGAAAGTTGTCGGTGAATTGCGAGCGGTGTCAGGAGCTTTGAAAACACTATTCTACCTACTTGATAATGAAAACAGCTTTTGATAAAACAAGGAAATGTCATATCAGAACTGTCAGGAAAAAGAATTATTGAGCTGTAAGATTTAATTCAAGGACTTTGATTGTAACAGTGAGTGTTTTTGTTTGTTTTTTTGTTTTGTAACTGTCCCCTTCAGGAAATCTTCAAGCTCCTTTAGGTTATGATAAGTTTAGCTACTCATGGAGAAGCAAAAAAGGAACCAGGTTTCACGAGAGCAGAGGAAAACACTTCAGGTAGGTTAAGAAACGTAACATTTCCGTAACCGGTCGTTTCGTTCCATGGTCATTTTGTTCCAGGTATAAGAAGTTTGGAGTGAAATACGGAACGAAAAGACCGTGGACTGAGGAAATGAACGTAGACCATGTTCTGTCGTTTTCATCTGACTTCAATTGTACTTGCTGGGTTTAATGTTGATGATCATTTGTGGCCGTTCTTGGTTTTAGGGTCAACGGTCGATAGCTTCCAAATCGGGTTGTTGAGCTGCCTGTACACTGTTTCAGCGAAAGAAATCGATATAACGGGCCCAAATCTGTGCCATCATGAAACGTCACCGCATCCAGCATGCGCAGCGGGTTAGCATTAGATAACATTGGTGACGTACAACCGAACGAAAATCGTGTTTCCGATGTCTCTGACGTCATCGTCGTCCTCTCGGAACAGAAGTAAATATGCCGGAATATCGTTCATGTGGCAAACAAAGAGAAGTACTCGTCGATAAATCGCATCGCAGAGAGAGGCGTCCCTTCACGAAGTTGATCGACTGTTACAGCGAAACGTGTTAATTGCGTTTTTTAACTTCTTTTGCCTTCTGTATTTTTTTCCTTAATTAAGTGTTTCTTTTTCTGGTGCTTAACACTACTTCATTAGTCCTTAGTATTTGTTATTGTCCCGTTCTTTTTTTTTACTGTTTCCAGCTCAAAGTTATTCTTGTTATTCGTTCGTATTGTTGCGTCATTATTTGTCGAGTTTTTAGAATAAATAGGACCTAGGTCAAGGTTTTTTAGCCCAATCTCACAAGTTCTTTTTAAGCAGCAAGACTTTATGTCGTTGAGTCAGAACACCGTTAAGGTAAACTTTTCTTTTTGTTATCCATTTCGTTTTTCTCAGTTAATAACTATCGTTTTCGTTCACTAATTCTCATATTTTTCTGGTTTATATGTAGTACCGTAGAGTGCGGATATTTTAATAAACATGGTTGAACACGACTACGCGTAACTTCGGTTACATCGACATTCTCCATATCCTGCCATATTCCTGTCAAGAGAGGACGAAGATGGCGTCAAAGACATCAGAAAAGAAGATTTTTGTTCGATTCTCTTTCATCCTATGTTATCCAATGCTACGCCAATGCTAACCTGTCCAGAATTTGTTTTGCGCCATTTTGAGGCGTCACGTCGTGATATCCATCATGCCCAGTTCGTTTCGTAGACATGCCATTTTCAATGAAACGTACATGAGGCGACGCACTATAATCTGGGATTACTTCTACTCATAACTAAGTAATAAGTGTTTCTGGAGATCAGTGATTTGTACATATATCTTGTGTTTTATTATTTTCTGCAGTGATGGGTTCACCAGTGGTGACGTGGTGGGATTTTTCATAAGTCTTCCAGAAAATGATAGAAAACCAGGTAAATTTTTAAGAAAGCAAGACTGTATTGATGAATAACTATTGCCTACGCGTGAAAAAGCGACATGAGGGAGCGATTCCGCTGCGTGCTGTTATTCCTCGTTCATAGACAGTGTTATTCTTTGCGTTAAAAAGGTATTTGTTCTTCCAACTTGTCACCCCAAAGAACAGCTAAAATTCACGAAATTATTTTTTTTTAATTCTTATACCGGTGTAAAAGTAATTATTCTCAACGCCATCTCCTTTCATGTCTTTGCAGCAACATTTCTTCCACCAACCTATAAAGATAAGGTAGGTTAAGAACGCAGGGATGCATACGCAATGTGACCTTGCGTAAGAAGAAACGCGATCGCAAAATATAAATTCGCATTGTTATTTAAGGTATAATGCCTTTGCTCAAGAGGTAAAACTGACTGTGGTGAACGTGCGACACTCATTTCGATTGAATGTTGAAAATGATCCTGCAGCACTTGTGGCATGCCGCGTCTCGATTGAATGCAGAAAGACGATCTTACTGCACGTGTGCGCGCACTTAAGTACATTTCTGAGTCGCACACGACGTGGAATTGGCTGACCGTCTACTTCTTCAGGGTTCTAGTGGTTCTTCTCAGGAGAAAAATCAGTATAAATCCACCTCTCACCTCACTTGCATATACCATAAGCGTCAAATTAGCGATCTCTTTTTTGTCGAAGTTTTAACATTTCTTTCAATTATTCTCTTTAAAGGCGTTAATTAAGTTCAAAAATCATCTTTATTTCGAAGAAAAAGATCTCGTGGACAAGGCAGAAAAGGTAAATCTTTGAATTTCCTCCGTAACTTAAATATATTGATCTCTAGTCAATTTCCTCTATTTTGAGAACGGCTTGCACCAAAGGGAAAACACTAGTTCCCGTGTATTCACCGAAGTTAAGCCCTGTTGGCCGGCGTTGATAACTGGATGGGTGATCTGGGAAATCTCCCGTGCTGTACTCCTTTGGAAGTACGTGGCCTGAGTTTCAGTCGATCTCAACCTGCCTTCGGGGATTTTCTCCGGGTATTCCGGTTTCCTTCCTCACCGAAAAACCGACTCAAGTTTATTAAAGTTTATTAAAATTGACAAAGTGATACAAAAACAGGGCTAACCCGCAAATAGCATAGGCTAGTCTAGGCGGGTAGCGAGTAGGACTGTTTAAAGAGTTTAAAGACTCATGTCGGTACTTAGAGGGCTATTTAATAATTAGACCCGTAGCCCGAAAGGGCTACGGGTCAATAGCCCATGAGGCGAAGCCGAATGGGCTATTGATCCGTGGCCCTTGAGGGCGAAGGGTCTAATTGTTTTAGTATAATCCAACTAGTTGGACAGAAAAGGCAATAATAAAGCTAGCAAATGCAAGTTGAAGAAATAGTTTTTAGGGAAAAAAAAACAAAGAAAAACCGGCGAATTTCGCTACTCGATGACTATTACTATTAGACCCCTAGTAGCGTAGCCAATCAAATTGCTGGATTAGTCCACTAGTTGGGTGATACTAAAAGTTTATTAGTCACCGACGACTATTACGTGCTACCCTCTCTAAATAAAGTGTCCATCTTTCGTTTCGTTGAACGATTTCCCCTCTGCCGTTCTTTTTACTGTGTTCTTTTTTCTCAGTTAAAGTCACTCTGATCATATGAATTCGCTATTGTTTTTCAGAGTTTAAAACCATTGCCTGAAAGCCAGGTGAGGTGCTTACTTGTAAAGCGAAGACCTTTGCTTTGTATACAGTGGTATTGAAAGCTTGGCAATACCATATTTACCACTTTTTTTGGCAAGGGTTAGTTGCAGTCGAGAAGGATTCGGTTATAAACCACTGCAAATTGCGCCAAGCTTTAATCGAGATACGCACTTCACACACAGGAAGAGCAGTCACTGAAATTTGTTTTTCGCAATTTTTGCGCGGCTGTAGTGCTGTCCTGCACTCAAACTTAGCTGAAGTTGACCAGCTGAATGATGCAAATATGAAGCGTAAATACTACATCTTTTTTATACCAAAAATCAGAGTATGCCATGATTTTGCAAGAAATGCAAGATTAGTTTTCATGAGAATTGTTTTGCATCACATCTCACATTGAAACCGAAGCAAAGACTAACGCAGAAGTGGGCTACTGAAACACGGAGTACAAAACTAGAGATCAACACACTGAATTCGAATTTTGTATGATAAAAACACCACAGGGTATCCAGTAGTAAGCCTTTCCTCCCCCCATAGTCAAATCACTAAAAGCTAGTAAAAACTTCAACGCCTCAGTGTTCGCCAAACAGCTTTTCTTGTAATTGAACTTGCAACCTTACCGGCCCTAGTCGTATACTTATTCGCCCTACCAAGTTTATTGCAGTTTCAGATCTGTATTTGACGCTCTCCCATTTCGTGGCGCTGTATTGATCTTCACCTCAACGGGACTTGCTGGTTGGCTCTCGCTCTTCCTTAATAGTTATTGCCTGTCTGCTAGATGTTATACTGCGTACTTTTTTATATATAGAGTTTATCTATCTGTTTCAGATAAAATTCTACAAGAATGGCGTCTGTCAGGTACTATCGAAGTTACTTAGCGACCGTTCATTATATATGAGGGAGGGGGGGCTGGTGGGATTTCG
>BLFN01000719.1:216534-219034 GCA_014634225.1 Acropora yongei | reverse complement strand
TAAAGAAATCGTTTGGGAACCTAACATGTATAGTGTCACGATGTTATTTAACACTTATCCGCCAGAAAGCTGATTGAACCATTGACAGGTGTGAGAATATTAGTTTCAACAGTTCAATTCAAAATGGTGTCTTCTATTGAGAAGGATAACGTTCAAAACAGAAAGTCATGATTAGCTCCAACATAATTATTGTTCTCGATTTGTTTCTTAACAAGAACTTCTATGGATTTGTAATTTCTCAGCTCCAACGGTCTGGCATGTCTCGAAACGCAAAACGACGGAACAAATTTATAATTCTCACCTTATTCTCTTTGCTCTAGCTTTTCGTTTCTTCACTGGGTTGGTCCATTTTGATTCATCTACACACCTTCACTGTTCAATGAACATCTTCAAGTTGCCTACCCCGGTGTTGTTGTTTGTTGGTTGTCGCCACGAATTTTGTGTTCCAACCTTAGTTTCTTTTCGACCTTCTTCTTGTGCAGGAATTTTGTTTTTCGCTCTTTTCTTCTTTATACATTTGTTGGCACATTCAGCGATAAGAAGCTCTTTTTTCTACATCCTGACTGTTTTTAGCTAGTCAAATCGCTAGTGAAACAAGCAAGAGGTGGTTCTTTGGTTTTGGTGCGGTCCCTGTGCACGGTCGGACGGCTGACGGACGACGAATGGACGACGGAGGGACGGACAGAAATGGCGTCAGTTGCGCGTACTTCTGCTTATTAAGCTTTACGCACCACTAATCACACTACTAACTACGAAAATGCTTTTCACGGTGAAGAACAAAACAAAATAATTTAAAATTCGTCTTAGCCTGGAATCTAATGTCTATAATTTTAGGAAAATACGAAATGGGCTATTTGAAAGAAAAGAGGCGTGTTGAGTCTTCTTTTCCAGATGAGACAGTTTGTAGTGCAGAATTTTGCAGCTCGAGGTTACCCAGGAGGAGTTTAAAAAGTTTTCAAGGAAACCATTCTCTAAATCCTGCGATATTGATCCTCTACTCGCGGCAGTTTTGAAAGGCTGTTTGACTGCATTACTTTCAGCGTGTCCTTATCTATTGGTACTACGCCCGATGTTCTGAAGGTTGCTATACTAATTCAAAAACGACACGATGAAAGTTTTTTTATATTATCACCGTTTCATAACCATGATAAGATGCAACTTTTGGCAAAGTTTAAAAAAATTCTGTGCATGGGGTTCAGAGCCACCTTAAATTTTCGAAAATGCCGTTTTTGAATTATAAGCCCCGAAAGCTGTAATTAAGGGTGTTTTTAAGGGGTCATACTGTTACTATGGTAACCCATTGTGTCAAAAAAAATGTTGACAACGTGTTCACCAATGATTAGGCAGTTTTTTGATACCATGATTGTAGCATCGAGTGATAAAGAGTGGTTATAACGAGCCATCCAAATAAAAGTGCTGGAAACTGTATTAAGCCACCTTAAGACCTTTTTGCTTTGGAGATATTTGAATTCTAAATGCCACCTCTTCAAAAGAGATGGTAATTACTTTTCAGCGCTGAAAACAACAACGGTCGTGTTTTATTCCATTATTTATGAACCCCCTTTCTTTGGCAAACGAAGTAATTTCCTTCGCAGTAGGCAATGCACACACTAATTCCGTATTTTTTCGAACAGGATGCGTCCTTATCCTCAAATATTTAGTTGCTAAACCCTTCGATTATTGCATGAGATGGTTATTTGTCATAAATGTTGTTTAATATTGATGTGTGTTACCTGTTTATAACTGCTAGTGGGTAGCTGCAACTAAAGCTTGCATCATGCATTAACAATTTCGTATCTATAGTACTCAAGCAATTCATTAAAATCTTGGGAGGGACTTGGCAAAGAACAAACGTTTTGCTCGGCACTGAGGAAAGTTGATAAGTTGATTATTGCATGAGATGGTTATTTGTCATAAATGGTAGAAGAACTGTCCCTAGATTTACAGACATTAGAGGTAAATGTCTTTATCTTTACCAGCAATTAATTAATAAAAGTGTCATAATATTTACACCTGTCGTCTTTATTATCAGTTTGTTCTGTGTACATCCAATCTAGCTTTGAATAGATTTTCGTGTTTTCAGTTTTATTGAATTGCACAATTGAAACTGTATTTTGTAACCTGGAAAGTGTAATTTTATGCAAATCCTCTTCAATATTGATATGTGTTACATGTTTGTAACTGCTAATGGGTAGCTGTAACTAGAGCTTACATCATGTATTAATAATTTGGTACTTATAGTATTCAAAGAAATTCATTATAATCTAGGGAGGGACTTCGCCAAGAACAAACGTTTTGCTTGGCACTGAAGAAACTTGATAAGGGAGACCGAAAATGTCGCGTGTTACTTTCGCAATTTGGCCGTTTTTTGTACCCCTATTAGTTTCTGCACATGCCTGGTTGCAAAGCGCTCTTTTTCATCATCAATTCCATATTTTTTCGTATGGAAATTTCACCCAAGATGCCGAACGTCAATTGGCAGTTACTAAACTTAAGTCAT
>BLFN01000719.1:68154-73154 GCA_014634225.1 Acropora yongei | reverse complement strand
CGGTGTCTGATCGGGGAAAGATTTGATATTTTGCAAGTGTATTAAATACGGGAATTGATTTCTTGATTTGTCACACCAGTCAAAAGGAATCTTATCTGGTCTAAAGTGAAACTCTTGCCTTTTTTTCTTTTTTCATTGTTGAATAGTGCCCTTGAAAGAAGGGGTGGATCTTGAATTTTTTAGAGCTTCGATTCTTTTAAGAGTGCGTTCGATTGACCATATTCCGAATACATGGAATAGACGTCAGAAATCCTTCGTTTTACGGATATTCACATGAAAATTGTCAATCACCTGCTAAATTGCATCTTTAACATTCCGAGATGCTTGAAAAGGGCCAAACATACAGAATAATAAAGGAAAAAGTCTTTGGGAATGTGACTCTATTATCATGCAAAACGTGAGCGACATTTTGTCATTCAGTTTTGTCATAGTTAATCTATTAACTATGGTTTTGTGCACCAACATGGCCGTCTCATCACGACGGGAATACCACACTGACCAATTAGACTCAGTGAAGGGGTTTTTAAGCCTAACAGTGGCGCCCAACTATCCACCTGGAAGACCACTGTCAAGCCTATGTGCTCACAGGGACCAGCTATTTATCTCGTCTTTTTTAAACGTTGTCTTGACAATGTTTGCCCCACAACCAGAAGGGAAGGAACAGAATCTCAAACGACAATTATCATTAATATAGCCCTTGAAGCACTTTGCCAATGTCATGGTCCACTTAGCTTCAACCAACAACGGTGAGCTTTCTTTGCATGGCTGTAACAATACAGCGTTGCAAAAGCATCGAAAGCATGATAGTTACAATAACTTAGTTATCAGAGAGCAATTGCAGCATTAATAATTGTATACTATAACAATTATCCATGCAATATTCCAAAAAGAGCCAAATCAATTTGCCTCTCATTTCAAAGCACGATGCCGGATGAACACAATCGAAGGTTAACATAGTAATCATTAGAATTCATTAGTTGCGATATCAAATTTTCATGCGATAATTTTCGAATATCACCAATTTTTGTTTCAATTGTCTCTTATCATGGAAAATCTCAGACAACCTAGTAAGAGATAGGTTGCGTCCTCAATTTTATTACCACTACAGAAGGGGCGTATTCTTTCACCGAGAGGGATTTTGTCGTACCGTACCTACCTGTTTCAACACGTAGGTTGTGGCAATCTATCATGTCAGTTAATGCAAGTTTACTTACACTGTTAGCAAGCAAGTCAGACCAAAGGTTTTCTTTCTATTTGAAGGCCTTAGCATGCATAAGGTGGCTCATGTAAGTTAGCCAATTAAGACAAAATTCATCAAGCTGCAACTTATTATTGTTATAACTTATTGTTTATTCAACGTAAACATAGCTCGATTCTGCCAAAAGGACACTGATCGTTCCCCCACGGAAGAAAGAAAAAACATACATTTAGAGATAGGTGTAAAGGGCGGCCAGCCATCGTTGCCCGACGAAACTCAAATGATTGAAATGAAACGCACAGAAATGCTATTTCAAGCGTTCCTGATATCGCAGAAACAGTGTCAAGGCAAACATGGAGTTCGATTAAATGTCCACAAAAAAAAAATCATGATTTCTTTAATGAATGGTCACGAAGTCGATGTGGGCCCTTCGTTGGACGAATTTAATTGCTCATCGTGTTAGCCATTAACCCTTTCCCGTCCAAGAGGTTCCCCATTGACGAGTAAAATCGTCTGGCGTTAGACAGAGTAAAATCTATAAGTGCCCTGAGCACTCATTCGAACGGGAAGGGGTTAATCAAGGATTTATATCGTAATGATGACTGGACAACAATCAGACCAAACGTCCAGCTTTAAACGGAAACCCTTTTATTTGAAGTCATCGGCTTCAATGCAACTCTTTTGCTTGGACCATCATGGAAATTATATTGTCGGCTAGATAAATTACTCATTGAAATAGTATTACATCAACATTAATTAGTTAATGATGATATTATCTACTACTCCAAGGTCAAGTTGAATGTTTTGCTACATTAGCTATTTGCGAGGAAGACCATAAGGGAACCAAAATACTTTTAATTATCGGGCTACCTCTATTATTTTGACAATTTTTTCATTATTTGAAAATAATGTCACCTCAGAAATATTTTGCTAGTCTTGCGTCCATTTGCAAGTAAAATCCGATGTCAAGCTAAAATTTCCTGTCAGCTGAAAATCAACGAAGTGAATTTCGTTTAAGCTTATTCCTTCCTCGTTACCAACAACTATCGATAAGGTACAAAAAAGGAGAAGGTAGAAGGAAATTGGAGTTTTCATTTTTTCTCTCCAATTGTAGATTTGGCACGTGAACGTTGGCGTTTGCGTTATGGCCGTATTAATTTATTGCTACTTGTTTTGAAAGACATGTAGTATAATAAATTTGCGTTAAGTTATTTACTGCGGAAGAGCTAAGGCAAACTCTGCCCCGGCAGATACCATAACGCGGAATTCAATCCACCTTTGTTTGTTGCAATGACGCAAACGAAGCATTTCCCGAATCTCTTTCATTGAACCGCACGCAAGTGCGGAATAAACAAAATATTAATATTAAAATCATCATCATAATTATTATTATTATTAGTAGTAGTAGTAGAGTAGCAGCAGTAGTAGTAGTAGTTTTTACCAATATCATTATAAATCTGTTGTTTTGTTGCCAAATTGGGAGGTGTTCTGGAATTTCGTTGTTTTTCACTGATTTGTAGCGCTTGTTGTGGCCGCGCGAACTAAGAAGTCTTAAAATTACTGTTGCTTAATCTACTTAGTCCGGAAGAACTAGGGCAAAACGTGCCCAGGCCGATACCGTAATGCGGAACTCAATTTACATTTTGTTGTCAACATGGCTAAAAATGAAACCTTTTTTTTCTGTTGGACTATTTCCGGTGTGATTCTATTCAAGTGATGAATTGGCATATTTTCACAATCATTCATTCACCTTGCACGAGATATAATGCCAACTCACAAATATCCAGAAAGCCCAGATAGTAGAGTAGCATCTCCACTTGTGTCCAGAAATGCACACAATAACAAAAATGGCAAAAATCAAAAAAAATATCGACAATAATTTGACAATTTTGGCGATTCTGGAGAATTCTTGCTAAGTCGCCAAAACTTTGCAAATAAGTTCAGTACATGATGGCCAACCATGTTGGCGATTCTGGCATTTCTGGTGCTACTTTAGTTATTGTCGCAATGTAATTTACTCTAGGCTGCACTACCGATATGCGTAGTAGAGTTGAGTGAACCATGTGTGAAAAGGCCAAATGGTATTGTTTTGTACTTAGATGTTGTGTTGAGTTTTATCAAGTTTGGTGTGATCTCAAGACAGTTATTAAGTTATTAACTGCGGAAGAGCAAAAGCAAGCTGTTCCCACGGGCCGATATCGTGGGATTTTCATTTATCATTTACTGCTACAATGACATTTTTCCTGTCGGACCATTACGATTGTGTTGAGGTGAAACGCAGTCGCGCGCAACAATTAAAGGGATCGTATGGGTATATAAGAGAGACCGTAAAGGTGTATTTTCAAAATTGAACAGAAAGGATCGCGTCCAAGCGCCAAGTACTGGAATCCTTAACCTTCAAAAATGGGACAAATCTTTAGTCAAGACCGTGCTGATGATAGCGAACGAAAGATTTATAACTTGATGCAGGAGATCTTTGAATGCACAAAAGCGAAGATGTACATTGCTGCGTTGAACGATGAGTGTCTGCCGATTGTGTGCGCTGTGGACAAGTTTCATGAATTCCTCTTTCAAGTAGAGGATGTTACGGAGAATCAACTGGAGGAGAGGATCAAGAACATACTTCAGAAACATCTAAGCGGTGAACACCTTGATGAGATGGTAGAGCTTATGAAGAGAGTGCTGAAGAGCGTATTGGAATCCACCTCCCCAACAAGCGCACCCAAAGAGTCAGTGCAACAGATGCATGTTGTCCATGCCAACAGAAGTCTCCTCCGCATCGACTACTATGTCCACCGGGTAATCGAAGCTGACAAGAAGGCTCTTTTTTACTACGTACAAATTGGTGTCATGGATATGGCGAGAGTTCGGTTGCCTGTCTTGATCTACGAGCTCACCAGAGCTACGAAGGAAAACGATATTGAGAGAGTAGGTGAAAAGCTAAAGAAAAAGGCCGATTCTATAATCCTTTTGAATGAGGCTGCGCAAACCCTTGTAAAGGCGGCTCGGGGAGAAAAGGGGATCCTGAGAGATAGAGATCCAGTTACAACCGGTCTTTCAACAGGACTAGATGTATCCCGCAGGGCTGGCCGCGATTCAACTCCTTAATACAGGGATATAAGGCCGTAAAAGAGGTGTGTCAAAGACATTTTGCTATTTTTCCCTCAAAACCGTGAAATAATCCTACCATTCCAAGTCATGGAGAGAAGTCTATACTAGTGAATGTTTTGCCGTGTGAGCCCGAAATCAGTTAAAAAATCATCTGGAAGCAATCCATATCAAAGTACCTTTGTATTACACCTTAAATCATAGACATGCTACATAATTATTTTGGGTTCTCTATTGGTCAAAGGTCATCTTTAACTTAGCTTTTTGAAGTAAGACACCAATATGGTAACGTACCACCTTTCATCTGGGTAAGAATCAGTAATTTTTCAAATAGGTTTAGCAGATGAAAGTTGTGTTTTGCATTGATAAAACTGTCGCGACAAAATTTTACTTGGTCAGTTTCGCTACATCGTTTCTTCCATTATAGTGGTACTGTCACACTACCTTACACTCATTTTAAAAGCTTCAAGATTGCCTTTATGCTCTTCCGTCTTTTGTCATCATATATAGCCTCACTTACTGCAGTGAACTTAACATATACCATTTGTTTGCAACAGAACGAGCAACGATTTTTAAAGGGACACTGTCACTTTCTCTTAGTAACACACTGAAAATCCAAAGGACGCTTTTCGATTGACGGCAGGTACAAAATAACAGAAATAATAATGAAACTTATTCTTTTAAACAACTAGTG
>BLFN01000719.1:63154-65654 GCA_014634225.1 Acropora yongei | reverse complement strand
CATGGTGTGATCCCTACCCCTTCCCCTTTGAAAAATCCTAGCAACACCACAATAATTTTCCAAGGCATAACTTGCGGGGTATTTGTTTCGGTCGACATTCAAAACAATTGCCTTCATACCTTTCCTGTTCACAGTGGATGCCAACAATCCTGCTTGACATGCCTTGCAGCGATGTAAGTTTCCTTTAAAGTCAAAAACGCAAGAGCTGTCATTGTAACAGCTGTGGCTGGCACATGGGGATGGCTGTGAAGTTAAGTTATGTTGTTGATATTTTATCGGGGAAAAAAAGAGGAAAAATTGACGCTGCGAATTGACGGCATTTTAACACCATGCACGCTTTGTGTGCCTACCTCATAAAAACATGCCGACACTTGTAACTCATGACATTTTGGGAACAGTCGATCGGTAACAGAGGGTACAAGTAATAAAACCTTTTAAAACGCTCCCGCTGCTACCAAAAAATAACAACAACAGCAACGACAATAAAGCAAACAACAACAACAACAACAAATAAATAAACACCGGGAAATGCGATCGGCTTGGCTACGGTTTTTCCACTCTTGGTTGGTTCCTAATCAGCCGCATTCCATAATCGCGCCAAGGAAGTGAATTATATTGGTTATTTTGGCATTTAGAAAGCTTTGATCTTTATATTATTTAAATAACTGTGAGAACAATAATGATTGACATGCTAAGAGGCGTCGTTTACTAATTTGTTTGACCAAAAGCGGTTGACTCCGATTAAGTAAAAGTAGACCGCTTCAACCTAATTAGCTAGTTAACATCACCCATTTGAGTGTAAGTTTCAAATTAATTTAATTTTTATGCCCTCAGATCAGTGACGAGTGTGGAAAAGGGTAAAGTCACTCTCAGTTAATGTCATAGCCACCCGTTTCAGCGCACAAAATGTGTACAATAATTCTCTCATACCAACTATCTGTAAGAAGACTCCGTAGTAAAACACAGATCAATAATTTGAGTTTATGGAATTGACTGATATTAAGCAAACCAAAACATGGCATCGAAGAAAAGAAAGCGCCTTACCTCTGCGAATTAAGCTTTGGGGAAAAACTGTATTTAATTGCCAGTTAACTAATCAAGCCTCAATGGCGAAAGACAGTTGCTTTTTTTCCAACTTCTCTAACACCGAAACTTCAAGACTGGAAGCTTTAAACGGTCAACCGTAAAAAAAAATGTTTCGATGCTAGTTCATCAGGAATGCAATGTTTATTTGAGGCACTTTCCTTTAAGTATATTTGGTTAGAACCGCAATTTTATATACATTACCCAAGTTAAGTTGATAAATACATAATTAGCACCCAAGCTAGTTCACTTTAGTAGCTAGATTTCTGCAGGAGCTACCTTAGAGGTAGAGAATAAGAAACTATGTTTTTCAACTGCAGATTTCGGAATGTTTTTTCCAAAGAACAGTATCGAAAAAATGGCGCAATGAAGTTATGACTTACTGAGCTGTAATGATGAAGTGAAGCATTGCTATGCAGCTTTCCCTTGTCATGGAACATGTCATTGCCCAGCAATTCACAAAGGAATAAGCCATTGGAGTCTGGGTTGACTGCGATTTTGAACGAAGCACACTTGGGTTCAGCCATGCACGCGAAGCCGCAATCCAAGTTGTCTTCCGACAAGGAGATAGCAATTTGCGTCTCTGTTAAGGAATGGTAAAAAGATGGATAGAAGCCTCCGTAAGCAAGAAATCCATTTTCAACCCTGTATGGAGCCTCTTGCAACCAAGCATGAAGGATTTTTGCCAACAAAAGAATGGAACAGAATGGAACAATCACACGCTTCATTTTTAGCGCCCGACTTGTGCTGAATGTTTGCTAGTGCTCACGAAGCACGAAGCCCATATACCTTAAACCCTGCCCTGCTAGTTCATTTTTAATTTATTGCACCTGACGCTCAATCATGAGTCCAGGTGTCTTATTCAGGTCATATATTGGAACATACAGCGGAACCGGGTGAACTTCGAATGACTCTCAGTTCTTTCAAAATATATTTATTACTCACTTCCTAATGTTATCATTTGAGTTCTGCACTGATGTACCCCTTCATATTATTAGCAACGATTTCTTAACACATACCTTCAGCGGAATCGAGTTCTTTTAATTCCACGTTTAAAGCCTGTAAAACTGTGGTGTTTCACTGTTAAACATATGCAAAATTGTGACACTCTTGTCGCCATCGTCACTTCTTTTGACAAAGTGCGCTGCGCTTCCGATTGTCTCAATCTAACTGTAACCGAGTTCTGTTAATTGCTTTTATTAATATGACTTTATCAGATAGGTCAATTTTCGAGTCCGAGCGACTCTCAGTTCTTTCAAAATAAATTGATTTCTCACTTCGTAATGATGGTATTTGACTTTTGCATGTACCCCTTCATATTATCAGCAAGGATTTCTTAACATATACCTACAGCGGAATCGAGTTCTTTTAATTCCAAGTTCAAAGCCTTTGAAACTGTGGTGTTTCACTGTTAAAC
>BLFN01000719.1:50755-53255 GCA_014634225.1 Acropora yongei | reverse complement strand
AATCTTGTCGATACATATCACATAAAATAAGAGGGTTCTTTAGCAAATAGAATACTGTAGTTTTCTTTCAAAAAACGCGGAGTGGAATGGTCATAATAACATAGGAGGCAAAATTTTAATTATCGTGCACTAATGGGCTTTAACTTTTCTTTCTCTAGTTTTCGATCAATTATTAATCTCAACTTCAATTTATATTTACGGCAACATATCAAAACTTCTATTCCTTTCACTCCGGAAATCCATAATCCGTGCCAAACGGGAAGATGTGATGTGATGTTCTTAATATCGCATGCTAAATAATTTAACTTTTGAAGAAATAAATAAATAAATAATTATTCATTTATTTTCTTGGTGTGATATCTTTTCAAATATTCTATGCTTGGTTCAGTTCTTTAAAGATTTTGCCACATTTATGCTTTAATATTGTTTACTGAAAACGTGGAATGGAATGGTCATAATAACATTATAAAAAGCAAAATGTTAATTGTCGTTCATCAAGGGGCTTTATTTTTTCTTTCTCTAGTTTTCGAGAAATGTTTATGCCTTTAATTATTAATACTTTATTTGAATTTACAGCAACATATCGAAACTTCAATTTATTCCTCTATTGGAATCACCATGTGTCATGTGTCAATCATGTCATGATTCCGGCACTGTTACCAATGGCCTGTTTCTCGCAAGTTCCAACAATTTTTTGTGCCCGAAAAGCCAGTTGTAAAACTGCAGTCGGCTTGTTTTGAAAATCTCATCTTTTCACATGTTTTTAACGTAAGAAAAACCCAGAGGATTGCAAAGTTTGATGGCTTGGAACCTCGGCCTTGCGAAGATATAAAGGGAATTGTAGCATTCGAAATAGGCCCGTTAAGTTTCGGAACTTCTGAAAAATAGGGCCCTGTATTCCAAATTATACAAGAAGAACGAAATATTTGATAAGATGCTTTCAAGATCGCATGCAGCGAATATTATAGATGCTGCGACAGGTAAAGAGTTGGAATTTACTCTCTAAATAATTTAACTCCTGATGACGGAAATAAATAACTATATATTTATTTTGAATTCTTGCTGTGGTATCTTTTCAAATACTCTTTACCTGGTTCAGTTCTTGAACGATTTTCCCATATCTATGCTTTACTATTGCTTATACTGAAAACGCAAAATGTCACGTATTCCAAAATATATAAAGTGAACACATTCCAAAATGAAAAAAATGTCAATTCATTAATGAATTTGTCAACTTAATATTGGAGGGCTCAATAAAAACTCACCTGTTTATTGGTCGTAGTCGCTAGAATGCCATGTTGAAAACATTTTATTTGATAAATTAGATCCTTTGTGTCTATTTCCCTTTGGGTTTGTTTTATCGCTTTCCATTAGTCTTTTTCGTTCCCTTTCGATAGTTCATTAGCATATGTTTTCATTAGTAGTGTTTTGCATATGACCTATAAATACCTTTCCTAGTCTTTTAATCGGGCCGCCCTTTTCCTTTCGCTTCATTTGCAAGTTGTCTCAAGCTCTTTTTTAAGTAGTTTTCAAGTTTGGTTTAAGCACTTTCAAGTTTTCCTGTCGTCACCAGTCGTCTTCTGAGTACTTCAGTACGGTCTCATTTCTACTTCGTCCGTTACCCTTAACTAGTTCTATTTTTTTTTATTTTTCCTTTTACATCTGAAGTGTGAGTTAAACGTTTGCGAAGACGTTGGTTCTTGATTGTAACATATATGTTCTGAAAGATATCAAACGCCCTCATTTCACTGGAATCAGCGGCATCAAAGTGATTTCTCTAAAAATATGTCATTTCTTGGAAGGAAAACTTTGCAGTGAGATCTTCAGCAGTGAAGCCCCACGTGAGTCATCGATCCTGATGGTGAACGAGGCCTCGAACTCATCATCGTCCTTTGCATGACCGAAAAAACTGATACAACAGCCGTGAGAGTGATTGGTCACGATAGTGAAAAGTGGGTATTCTTCTCAAGGGCGTTATGCAAAAGCTATTCATTACTCTGGGGTGAGCTCATTTTGTATTTCAGTCAGCTGGCCAACCTGGCTGCGGTATCATCTCACTGCGAACAGTTGATCAAAGACGAATACGACAGAGCCATCGAACAGCGCTAGAATTCCGCAAGAACTGTTCAGTGAGGACAAGACCAATCGAGGAAGATCTTTTTATGGTGAAAGGCATTCATTGAGGATGAATTTGCTGGATACTTTGGAGCGTTTCCAGTGATCTTTTAGATACCTGGGGTATTTTTTTCTCATTCTGTTTCGTCCCCGATTTTAACGTGTACGATTCCTCTTCTTTGCTTCCTTTCCTTGTCTATTTATTTATTTATTTATTTATAACAACTTTATTTGCAAAAAGTACAAAATGTATACATAGCAAAAAGGGTGCTGCCAGAGAAGAACTGAATTCTCATATACGGCAACCCCCAAAGCATAATAGAATAAAACAACAAATGAATATATGCACATTAAATAGAAAAATCAAGAAACTACTAAAGCATAA
>BLFN01000719.1:22597-25097 GCA_014634225.1 Acropora yongei | reverse complement strand
CCCCAGTGGCGAAAGACGGTTGATTTTTTACCCAATATTTCCTGCTTCTGTACCACCAAAGCTGCAAGACTCGAAGAAATAGACTAAGCCAACCGAAAAAAAAAAACGTTTCGATGCTAATTCATCAGTTATGTGATTTTTATTGTCTAAAGGATGTTCAAACTATCTAGTTGGCTAGTGCATGCGTAGCGTGGTTAGTAACGCCATATTATATATTACCCACGCTAAGTTGATAAATACATAATTAGCAGCCAAACTAGTTTATTTTACTAGCTAGATTTCCGCAAAAGCCAGCTTAGAGGTAGACAATTGGCAACTATGGTGTTCGACCGCATATCATTTCGGAATATTATTTGCAAACAGCAATTGAAAATATGGCACAATAAAGTTCTGACTTACTGGGCTGTAATGGTGATATGAAGCATTGCTATGTAGCTTTTCCTTGTCGTGAAACATGTCAGTGTCCAGCAACTCACATAGGAACAAGCCATTGGAGTCTGGGTTGACTGCGATGTTGAACGAAGTACACCTGTGTTCAGCCATGCACGCGAAGCTGCAATCCAACTTGTCTTCCGAAAAGGACGTTGCAATTTGGATCGCTGTTAAGGAATGGTAAAAAGATGGATGGAAGCCTCCGTAAGCAAGAAATCCATTTTCAACCCTGTATGGAGCCTCTTGGAACCAAGCATGAAGGATTTTTGCGAACAAGAGAAAGGAACACAATGGAATAATCACACGTTTCATTTTTAGTACATGACTCGGTCGAATGACGTGCTAGTGCCACGAAGCGCGAAGAGCAATACGCCTTAAACCCTGCCCTACCAAGTTCATTTCTAATTTATAGCACCTGACGCACAATTATGAGACCAGGTGTCATATTCAGGCCATACGTGCCCTACAGATGATCATATTTGAGTCATAAATATTGGAACATGCAGCGGAACCGAATTCTGTTAACTGAATTGCGTGTAATTATATATGACTTTACCAGATAAGTCAATTTCGATTCCGAGCGACTCTCAGTTCTTTGGAAGATATTTATTACTTGCTTCCTAATATTATCAATTGAATTTTGCGTTTACCCTCAAATGTATTGTTTATTTTTCAATTGTAAACAATTACAATTCTCAATTTTGCTATTAACCAAGCAGATAACAATTCACCACCTCTTGACAGCTCAGCGGTTTCAAATGAGACCCAACCCAAGGTAAACGCCTGTAATCGGACAGGTAAAATGTGAGTCTTAACCAGCCAATCGAAATTAATTACGTAATGCCTTCAGCTGATAAGATATGACTGCCTAACCCAAGCTAACCAATCAAAATCAAGGAGGCCGAGCGGTTAGGGCTCTACTGACACCATGTGGCGCTGCAAACTCCAGAAACTAATAGAAGGGAAATTTGAACGGTTTGACAGCAGTCAGTGCCCTGAGGAATTTTTGATACAATTTTAATATATTAACTAGCCATTTTATGTAGTAAGGACAACAGAGTTTAGTACTATTTGATAGTACGCTTTGATGCAAATTGAAATGACCACTTCAAGTCGTGTCCTTCTGTAAACCGAAACTTCAATAATTATAAGAAACAATATTTAAATTGAATTTATGATTCAAGATATATGATGAATACAGGTCATTGCACTAATTTATATTACGTTATTGGTCAACAGGCATAATGGTCAAAATATTTTTTTCTTAAAGCCAAAACCCCAAAAGGCCATTCCAGTTTTCCAGTTGACTTGTTATCCCTCAGTGTGTCAAGAATTTGCATGACCGAGATTGGAAACCGGCTCTTGTTCAAGAGTTTCAGTTCAATTGTTTAGGACTAGGCGATATGATGACATGAAGCCTCCATTGAAACATATAGCAGAGCTTACATCAGTACGACTTCGACAACAGCGAGAACGTCAGCTGCAAATTTGATTATATAACTTTGCGTTTTTGAAATTATCCCTCGAATATTCCAAGTCGCTTAGCTTGTAAAATATTTGCAAAATGTTTCCTGAAATTAAATTGGTATGAGCGGTTTGCAGATGGAAATAGGAAAAAAAACTTGTCGTCAAGTGATCACGTCGTCCACACAACTATAAAAACAGGTCATTTCAAATCGTTGATTAGGCGAGAACGGCTTGGAAATGTACAAAAATGAACTGAAAACGGCACGTGCAAAGCATGCAAAACCATCGTCTTTTATTGTTAAATATGCAAATTTTCCGTCGTTATCTCTTTTGACAAAGTCCGCTGTGCCTCTTCTTGCCTCGATCTAATTGTTTCAAACAGAAGTTACATTTTTGACTCAGCATATAATCTTGTCGCTACAAACGATACAAATAATGCCAGATCAAATAAGGATAGATTCTTTGGCAAATAGAATATTGCATTTTTCTTTCAAAAAACGTGAAATCAAATGGTGATAATATCATTATTAAAGACAAAAATTTAATTGTCATGCAATAGAGGGCTTGAAGTTCTCTCTGCCCTTGTTTTCGATCAATTTTT
>BLFN01000718.1:202236-204191 GCA_014634225.1 Acropora yongei | reverse complement strand
AGACAGAAAACCAGACTTAATTGGTAACCTAGATACAGCCTAATGTTATGCTCCTAAGAACCTGGAGACAGAAAACTGGACTAAATTGTTAACCTAGATACAGCCTAATGTTGTGCTCCCAAGAACCTGGAGACAGAAAACCAGACTTAATTGGTAACCTAGATACAGCCTAATGTTATGCTCCTAAGAACCTGGAGACAGAAAACTGGACTTTTTTGGTAACCTAGATACAGCCTAATGTTATGCTCCCAAGAACCTGGAGACAGAAAACCAGACTTAATTGGTAACCTAGATACAGCCTAATGTTATGTTGCCAAGAACCTGGAGACAGGAAACTAGACTTTCTTGGTAACCTAGATACAGCCTCATTTTATGCTCCCAAGAAACTGGACTTTTTTTGTAACCTAGATACAGCCTAATGTTATGCTACAAAAAAACTGGAGGCAACGATCCTTGCTCACGAAGAGCATGGACACAGAGGACCTGGCTCGATTGGGAACCTAGTTATGCCCTAATGTTATGCTTGCAAGAACCTGGAGACAGAAAACCAGACTTAATTGGTCACCTAGATACAGCCTAATGTTATGCTGCTAAGAACCTTGTGACAGAAAACTGAACTTAATTGGTAACCTAGATACAGCCTAATGTTATGCTCACAAGAACCTGGAGACAGAAAACCAGACTTAATTGGTAACCTAGATACAGCCTAATGTTATGCTCCCACGAACCTGGAGGCAAAGATCCTCGCTCACGAGGAGCACGGACACAGAGGACCTGGCTCAATTGGGAACCTAGTGATGCCCTAATGTTATGCTCCCAAGAACCTGGAGGCAAAGATCCTCGCTCACGAAGAGCATGGACACAGAGGACCTGGCTCGATTGGGAACCTAGTGATGCCCTAATGTTATGCTCCCAAGAACCTGGAGGCAAAGATCCTCGCTCACGAAGAGCATGGACACAGAGGACCTGGCTGTATTGGGAACCTAGTTATGCCCTAATGTTATGCTTGCAAGAACCTGGAGACAGAAAACCAGACTTAATTGGTCACCTAGATACAGCCTAATGTTATGCTCCCACGAACCTGGAGGCAAAGATCCTCGCTCAAGAAGAGCATGGACACAGAGGACCTGGCTCAATTGGGAACCTAGTGATGCCCTAATGTTATGCTCCCAAGAACCTGGAGGCAAAGATCCTCGCTCACGAAGAGCATGGACACAGAGGACCTGGCTGTATTGGGAACCTAGTTATGCCCTAATGTTATGCTTGCAAGAACCTGGAGACAGAAAACCAGACTTAATTGGTCACCTAGATACAGCCTAATGTTATGCTGCTAAGAACCTTGTGACAGAAAACTGAACTTAATTGGTAACCTAGATACAGCCTAATGTTATGCACACAAGAACCTGGAGACAGAAAACCAGACTTAATTGGTAACCTAGATACAGCCTAATTGTATGCTCCTAAGAACCTGGAGGCAAAGATCCTCGCTCACGGGGAGCATGGACACAGAGGACCTGGCTCAATTGGGAACCTGGAGGCAAAGGTCCTTGCTCACGAGGAGCATCGACACAGAGGACCTGGTTCAATTGGGAACCTAGTGATGCCCTAATCTCCCCCAGAAATGTGATAAATTATTACACCAACAACATGAATGATCACAACAATGCATTAAGCACGAATGAAAAATGAGCGACCAAAAGTATATTCAATCAGGTTTCTGTCATTATTTATGTACTATAGGTAGCTATGGAATCTTCCAGTCCCTTTGAATTTCGTTTACTTCTTTTCCCTTTCCTCAGAATTGTTTAGGGCCACTTTCATTTCGTCCTCATCCTGTTTTGATAGAAAAAGAACCATGACATTATGGAAAGAAGACCTAAAGTTATTCAGTAAAATGAAAGGGTTAAAAAGGGCTGATCTTTGAATGCCATGACAATATGAAACAAAATTAATAT
>BLFN01000718.1:192236-194736 GCA_014634225.1 Acropora yongei | reverse complement strand
TCAACCATTGTCAACAAGTTCGATGGATTTGCGTAAAGGAAGACTTTTTTTAAGCGGTAGTCATTTTTTTTGTTTTTGTTTTTTTTTTATTATCTCTTTTTTTCTTTAACATGACATTCTAACTTTAATTCTTAAGAAATTTCCGGCACCATGTCACCACTTGTGTCTTTGAGAGCGAAGTTTATATTAGATACGGTTTAGTCACATACAAATGTGTAAGGCATGGAATTTTAAAGTTTACGCGTTACTACAATCCAATACATTTTCAAATATTAAAGGACCGGGTACCACAACTAGAACAGAAAAATACAGCCAGACGTCACTTTATTTATGTAGCCTTTAAATGTAAAGGGAGAATATCCTCGTTGCATATCCCATAGTATCCTATTATCAATACCATGACATTTCTGTGATATGTTGGGTAACATCAATTTAAACTACTCATTTTATTACAAGACTTATTTTTCGCAGAGAGTCATCATAAAATAAGCAGTTTCCTAATAGTTCGTTCACACCCTGCTTTCATGCCAATTTGTCTCTTTCTTTCTGTTCTTCGATCAGATAACATTGCGGAGTAAATAAAAACTTACAGAGACAACCCAGTATTACACCTGGTCCAATATACCTTTGACTTATGCTATACCAGGAGCCCGTGTATTTATGGGCTCCTGACTTTACCTAATTATAAGCTATAATTCTTTTATTTGAGTTTTTTGTGCAATCTGCATTATCATGATTAAGCTTTTTCCAAAAAATCAAATGGTGTAGTAAACATGTTTAAAGACTGTTAAACGACAAGTCAGTGTATTGTGATGCTAAGACAGGCAAGAAATTTGTCATGATATCGTTTAATCCTCTCCACTGCCTCCACATCCTTTCGTCCAAATACTCTTGGAGGTCTTCCTTCGAAATTCCATGCCTTTGTTTGATGGGGCCCTTTAAAACTGCCCATGCCGATTCAGCTTCCTGCGTGTGGACTCCAGTGGCTGGGTCTACAAAATTATCTGAATGCACCACAATCCTGTGCCTTGAAACGAGATTAGGCAAATGCTGTTCTAGGTCAGTATAGGCCCCTCAGTCATCTGTATGTACTTCGCTTCCAGGCAGAAGACATTTTGCCAGTATGGGAAGGAGAGTGGCGCGGTCTCTCCTTTTTACGACTTCATAGTAACCTCTGGATGGTTGGGTATCGCAACAAAGTACTCCAAACACCCAGGTGTTTGTTCCTCTTCTTCCTCTGTTATTCTAATTTGCCAAAAAAACGCAACAAGATATCGCATTAGTGGTGTCAAGAACAAAACGAATTACTGTGTGAATAAGATAAGTTTTACTCAACACAGGCATTCAGACTGCCCTGGGTACTTTTATTATTTTTTTTTATTTTTTCATTTATTTTCTACGAAAAGTGGTAAAAGAATCAAACCTTTGCCTTGTGGTTAAATTTGCTTTCGTCACACTTTACAAGACATCGTCTGCCGAATGGGATGATGGGATTTCTCCCGATATCTATGGAGCACACGTCTTCCAAAGCCCGAAAAACTGTACAAACGAGATTTTTATTCATGTTCAACATGCGGGCCGTCTGTTTTCTATTCTGTTCCATTGACCATAGGTAAATTAGCAGCAACAACTCTCCAAGAGAAGTTTTAGGAAATTTCCCGAAAAAGGTGTTGGTCCTAATACTTCGCTTTTTCCTGCAAGTGCGACATCTCCTGCAAGCAACAAAGAGAAAAATTCGACTGTTAGTATTGTCGTTTCCCAACTAACGTCATCCCGCGGATCGGTCGTCACACTTTGTGTAAAAACCAGCACAATCTTTGAGTTGATCTACTATACCAGTTTCAGAAATACTTACCCTGTTTGCGAAGACTAAGGTAATCATATACGGGTCGGTTTCCTGCTATATAGGCCCCTCCCCTTCATGACTATCTGTTTTTTTTTGTTTTTTTATATGCGGGGACCCCTAACAGTGCGAATGAACGGAAGCCTACAGGAATAGAGACATTGCATGAGTGGCCCTCAATTATATAATTTATAGCCATGGCGTAGTTTTGAATTTAGGCGTTTGCATTAGAAGAATTTTCAGTTGCATTCTATTCACTGTTTCATTTAAAAGACTTACTGTATGGTTCAGTCAAAGGAGACTAATTTCTGATCCTCAACAATGCATGCTTACCACTGAAATCCATCAATGTGGTTAGGTTCTCGCGATACTAAATCCATGCCATTGTTACATGTGCTGCAGTGTAACGGATTGGCCAACAGTCCCCGATTTTGCAGCCATCTCATTGTTCTTGACGTCGATCCATTTTTTAATCTGCTAAAAAAGTCCAGATTCATAGCGGAATACCAGAAATGTATCTTGTGCTCTTGGCGGTCTTTGATAAAATGCGGGTGCTAGAAATTCCCTGCTATAAACTGGCGTAAAGTCATATCATTGACGTAAAACAGACGTACGCCCGGTAGGATAAAACCTGCGCCGAATCTCAAGGGTCAAATG
>BLFN01000718.1:157554-160054 GCA_014634225.1 Acropora yongei | reverse complement strand
GCATTCTTTTAACTGCTAACCAAGCCAAAGCATCTCATAGAAACGTCATGTAAAACTATAATAAGAATTCCAAACCAATCTCAAAATAAAATGAATAAATGTCAAACCATTAATTTTCATCAAGTAACCTATGATCATCGTAGTTATGAACGCAATTTAAGCAATCGCGTATAGAAGCCTGAAAAAGTCAGGACTTCAACCAGGTTTGAACCTGTGACCTACAAAGCCACTGACGTTGGGAGCTGGCCATTTGTGAGTTCTAAATTACATTGCCTGAAACTGTGTCAATGTCTTGATATGTACATTCTTGTGTCTATTGTACGTATGTTTAATTATTGTCTCTTCCAAAAGAAAATACCATAATTAATCAATCAATAAATCAATAGACTTCTATGGCTTGATGTATAATTTACACTTCTTCGTTTCCGTTGCCATTTCACATGAAAATTACTGAAATAAAAGTTCAACCTAAGTCGCGCGGCCTTCTTTGTTTCTTCCCTTAGAATACAAATTTAATCAAGTGTTACTTCAATTACTCAAATCAACTTGTCGTAAATCACCTTAATCGGACACTGTTCATTACTTGAATGGAAAAAAAGTTAAACAGAACGCATGCTTTCTCATTTTATTTTCTGATACATTTCAGAAGGATCCCACAAGTACACAGTTCTACGATGTCGTTCATTCTCCAGCTTCAGTGGCAGGCAAAACACAAGGAGGTTTTTTACTTCCTAAAGTGTTATTGTGGAGTCCTCAAGATGCGTATGTTTCCTGCCCTATAAAATGTGCTATCCACAGTAACGTAGTTTTGAAACCCTGGCAATGGACAAAAAATCCTAACAGGAACAAAGACAAGAGACCGAGGCTAATATATGACCTTTTAGGAAACATTCTTGTACAGAGAATTTACCTGTATCAGCAAGGAAGAAAAGTGCATAAACTTTTTACAGGTTTTCCTGATCTGCTGAATAGTCTACCGGAAAGAGCAAGAGAGGTATTCCCCGTGAAATTATATCAAAGAAGTGGGTGCCCTAAAACAAATTATTTCTTACTTAAAGAACTTAATCATGCAGGGTGTGAACTTTATGAAAATCAGTGAAAGTGTTGTAGTTCTCAATTATGAACACCACACAAGACTTGGAGAAACTTTCAATGCAGCCATAAGATATGGACTACCGAAAGGCCAAGCGTTTGATTTTGGCGACTTTTACTAAAACGACCAACTAACAAGGATACTTTTGGATGATTTTAAGTGGTACAAAGTTTTTTTACGCTCGCGAAATGTTAGGGAATTCTGCTACATCAATTTCATGCAACCACACGTTCAAAATAAATAAAAATATTGGAGGCGTAAGCGAAGGAGAAGAGCAGAAATTTCTAACAAACTGTAAGAACTTGTTCATCATTTTAAACGAGAACAGTCAAATTCTGGACTGGAGATTGGCAAAATCGACATCATTTCAAGAAATCAATGATCTTCTGGTCAGATTGAATAATTGCATATTTTTCACGAATGCCAGCGAGTGCTTAAGAACACTAGAAAATAGTCAGGCCATTCTTAGACAAGAATTTGGAAAGGAACTTGGATTAATCTTCAGACAGAGCATCGACCATGGGGAAAATCAGCTGATGGTTACTCCGGATCCACACGAAATTGAAACCAATCTCAACCGCCTACTTGAAAGATAGAGAAATGTCCCTTCTTATTGTTTAAAATGTAACCAAATCAAAAGCATCTGCAAGCACATTAAAACAAGGATGCCTTTCTGGATTACCGCCTGGATTTGGAACCGAACAAAATGAAGAACTGCATAGACTGTTAAACAGATCACTATTAACAGGTTGTACAAGAATAACACTAGAATTAGCCGTCGCATTACTGACTATGCTTTTTTGCAGTTATAACAGCAAAGCATCTTCTTGTTTACAGCACCAATGCAACTCTAAAATAAAATGTGTAAGGCCTGCAAAAAGACATCTTTTCCCTAGTGATGATGACCAAAGCTAGAGTTGGTCGGCATTTAAGAAAGAAGCCTCTCCAAAACCTGAGCAAAATGTATGCGACAAGGGAGCGCCAACATACACAGGAACTGGTAACGTTCTTGACCACTTGCTGATTGCACAATCCATCGAAGATGTTTGCTCTGAAACTGTCAGCAGAGTCCGTACTTAAGGCCGCACTCTCGGCTTCATAGATAATGACAACTCTATCAAACGGCAATGTTAATAGATCTTTTAACCCTTATGATCTTTTGCTGATTGCCGGTGAGCCTTGCAGTTTTAATGTACATCACATTTTCTATGACAACGACAGCGATAATGACAAAACGAATCCCGCAATATTGGAGCACAGAGCGAGGCTTGATGGACACTCAGCTGGTTTCAAACTGAAGCTTGACACTACACCTAAGGATGGTGATTTTGCATTTTGTAGGTTAGCAAGAATGCTAAGGAACACCTTTTCAAGCGAGGATAAAGAATTATGGAAGCATCTTACAGC
>BLFN01000718.1:125107-127911 GCA_014634225.1 Acropora yongei | reverse complement strand
GTAACGTTTATTTATACTGTTGTGTTGGCTTCCGATTAATTTAAGTAATTGAATTAACTTTCACACACTTCTACGCAAGATTAACAATATACAGCAGAGGTCAACATAGCACGGTGAGAGGAAAAAGATTCGAGTGAACACTAAGATGGTGGAATGTCTGTCCAGTCCGTTTATACGTCTGAAGAGCCCTGCATCCTTCGCAAATATCTACAGTTTACTCGCAACTCGATATTTTTACTCCAAAACAATTTTCCATGTCTGAGTCGCTTGTTCTAACAATTCGAAAGCTGTCTTTCTGTGATTTTTTTCCAGAAACTATGCAATCCGCCTTTCACCTTTTAACACCTTCAGCACTGTACACAATTATTAAAAGCAACAGTACAAAATCTCGCGAGGAGGACCGCCATGTTTTATCTTGCACTTGCCGCAAAATGGCGGCAAAACGCCGCACCGGTGCATGGCAGCGGATATAGCCATGAGAAAACATTGAGTCGCGCACGCGCAGACAGAATGCCCCTCTGCTGCTCAGTTGAAGTAAAAATAACAAGATACCTCTAAGACGTGGTGTCAGCAAAATTACCACAAAGTAAAAAGGACAAAAATCATAAACGAGTAATGCCATTTCCTTTACAAAATATTTATAATGCTTTTGTGGTAACTTTGGCCCACAACGTAGACACGAAGCAGGCTGTACTTGCCTAAAATGTTAAATTCTGCGACTACATGTACTAAACCAGTAGAAATTATCATGCTCGTTCAAAATCAATAACAGGGGATCCCTTAGGGCCATGATTAAGCTAATAAGTACGGTCTCTGCTAAAAATAATACCTTTCATGGATCTCAAAAAGCGTGTCTTGCAAAACTGAAACTATTTCATAACGCTAAGCCCTATTCTGGAGAAAAATAGGGACACTTTGAAAGGTCGGTAAATTCTGTTGTGATAGAAATCTTCAGGCAAACTACAATGACTCCCCTTATAAATGGCTTTTGTGATACTCCATTTTATCTTTTCATTAAAGATTGCTCGTTAAGTAACCTGATGATAACACACTATAGACTGCAACTGTTAGTTTTATGACCAGACCGTAGATGAAAAAAAAAATTCTGCCTTTGTTTTTACTCTTGGTCTTGTTCCATTTTATGTCAACGTGCATGTTTGAAGCACATTTTTTTTTTGTTTAAAAAACCTGGAAACCTGGAAAAGTTTCTCGTACTAAGGACAGTATATTGAATCTAAAATGAGAAACAAATATTCAGTATCCCTTGCACGGCAAGAACAGTGAAATGTCCTCGATAGAACCAAAGATTCCTTTATCCCAATTATAGTAAAATGTATCGAAAAGAACCTCCACACATGGAACTTTGTGGCATCTATAGTTGACTTTGTTTACCACTTGCTATGATGTTCAATTTTGTTTTCACATTCAATTAAAACGTGGAACTAGCGCTCTTAAACATGCTTAAATGAAAAAATGAATAAATGTTTTAAGCTTGGAACGAAATGCAGGCATATTTATGACTACTCCTTCTGTTTTCTACAGTTTTGAAGCCTACTTACTTGGATGTTGAATAAGCCATAGACCAAAGTTTCTTGTACTGAGGACAGTATTTTGAACATGAGGTAAGAAGGATCAAGCTATTAATAACCAGCATCCTTAATAAAAGGCTGCTGTAAACCAGCTCATGGATGAATCGGAAAAAAAGAACTCCTAAACGATGCCAATTGTTATATTACAGTGCAATCGCTTCTGTCATCTTGATCAATATTTTGCCAAGCAGTGCTTTTGCTTTCTTTTTTTTTTGAATAATTAAACCAACTTTGTTTAGCTAAACAATAATGAAACAAGCTTTTAATTCAACTTCAATGGATATTAGAGGACATGACTATGGGACAGGAAATCCTTTATCGGTTAGAAACAACATATGAGAGCATGCAGACAAGAAACTGGTTTCGTGCACAAAGAGACTTTATGGAATGAATTTGTCAACGTGGGTGGAGTCAAAAGCCAGAGCAGGGAAGTTTTCTTTCCTTGTCTTAAGCAAAGTTCATTGAAAGGAATTACAGTAATGTGCAGCAAGTCTGCCATCTACCTCTTGTGAAAAAGAGAGAGGGAGGATATAGAGAAGGGTAGCTAAAAGAGTCATCTTCTAGTGCAGAACCTATCTGCACCAACCAACAGCGCCCTTCAAAGAAAGCAAACAAATTGCAAGCCACATGCAAATACATATTATTGTTTTAAATCAGCATGTCTGCACTTTTACACCATTTTCCAAGTAAAAAATTGACGCAAAAAATCAACAAGCTATGATATATTAAGATTACAAAAATCGCTTACAAAAGAACAGTGGACTACTTCATGTAGAAGGCTGGCCCTTTATGGCTTTAGAGTGAGATTACAAGAAAGAAAAATCGACTTAGCTCATTTAATCTTGTTAAATTAAGTTAAAGTCTCTTTTCTCCTTTCTCTTCTTGCTGGCTGGCAAAGTAAATTAATCCTACATTGCTGGTAGAAAGCAATGACAAAAAAATATTTGTCGCTGGGATAAGGGTCTTTAAATAATCTCTTTCCTGGCAAAAGTAATACATTGGACTTTGTGTTGCTCTGAGGAGTGGCAACTTTTTTCCCAGGAAAGTTAATCATTAACCATAAACCCCTTAAAAGGTGCCCGTTAGTTGCTCCGAAACAAAATAAACCTTTTTTTTTGGAAAATTTGGTCAATGAGCACTCCTGGTTCCTCAAGGATCAACACTGGGGCTTCTATTCGGTAACTACAAGATGTAGGCAATGTGTTTTTTTTAACC
>BLFN01000717.1:0-5000 GCA_014634225.1 Acropora yongei | reverse complement strand
TGTCACTAACACTGCCTGTTGACTGAAACGTTATAACACAGCATCCAAGTATTAATTTTTGACGCACTTATTCCACTTAAAATCCTGTAACAACTGAAAAAAATACAAATTATACAAATGCTGATGCCTCAACCACTGACACAAACCAAGATAACACGCCACATTCTCCGATTAAATAATTTGTTAAGCAAATGAATTCAGTTTTCGATACTTCCTTAAAATTTATTAAAGTACGTAATCAACAATGAAGCCAATCTAACGCTGACTTCAAGCTAGATATCTCATAACCATACTAAAAGAAACATTGAAACTCAATGCAAAGAGAAATGACGAAAATCGCGCAAGACAAACATGAGAGTCTTTAGAAATTGCGTGGAGAGAAGTTCAATCAGAAACCGTTCAGGGGTTAAGGGTTGATGCTATCAGTATTATTCTTTCATCACGGCCTTATGTCCCAATGAATACAATTTCTGAAACGACGTATGATCGGTGACAGTGGCCTTCAACGTTAACCATTATTTTCAATTTCAATACTGCCTGTTGAGGGAACTGAATTAAGAATAGGCTGCATGATACCTAAGGTTCGTTTCCAATTTAACGACACAGTTAATCTAGATGCTCAGAAAACATGCTTATTTTTCTTGGGAGGATTTTATTTGTTTTGCAATACGTTTTGGAGTTTTAAAAGAAGTTCACGGTGCCGAACGAGGACAAGCACTACCAATGCGCAGTCTAATTAGTAGTGCTATATTTGGTTAGACCATATACGGCCATGGTCACGTGCTCTAGGTAAGGAAAGGAACGGCGATGCCACAATGAATATTAAAAGTTTATTGCCGTATGTTATACATTCCTTTGTAATTCCTTTGTAATTGCGTTCTTCAGAGAATAATTCAATGCACGTTGAGACATTTTGATTTGGTTTGAGTGGGCGAAGTTGGTTACATTCATGAAATAAGCTTAAATTTTCTTAGTTTCATCTTGACCTGTAACTTTTTTGACCCATCCTTGCATGATTTGCATGTCAGCATAAACTCCATACTTGTGAGGATACCCACAGTTATGACCCCAGGATACAACACCAGTCAAATACCACTTTCCAGCAAGTTCACAAGCTAGTGGCCCTCCACTGTCGTATTGGCAAGCATCGACGCCGCCCTCGTCAAAGCCTGCACAAAGTGATCGGTTGTGAACGGCACCTCCATATGACTTTTCATGATTGCACTTTTCTTGATTTACAAGCTTTACTGCAGCCTCTCTCAAAATGTCAGGTTTTGGCCCTCTCCAACTTGTGTGACCCCAGCCGGTTACGTAACATTCCTTGCCGGGTGGAAATTGAAAGCCACTCGGAAGTAGGCAGATTGGAGACACGAAGTTGTCCAAAATGGCTGGATCCTTCAACCGCAAAACAGCTAAAGAAAAATAGGGAATAATAATGAACGTAGAACTGACTTCAATTTCAATTTAATCGGAGTGACCCAAAATTCATGATATTACACAATATTTGAATAACGCTATAAACCCTCCGAGGATGTATCAAGAACGACGCAAAACTAGGGGGAATCGTGCCGTTCAGAAGGTCATATTCCCAAAAGAGTACCACAATATAGAAAGGTAATTGGAATCTCCAAAAAAAAGCGACCTCTGTGATCTAGTGCTGAACAGACGCACGGCTACATGGAATCTATTAGTTAAATATAATAAAGTGAACAAGTTAACGTGGCATCATTGATGTACCATCCTCCAATAGATCTTAGATAGCAACCAATTAAAACGCACGTAGAATGTAGCTTATTGCATAATCTAATGAATCAGGAGATGAGTGTAGTATATGTATGTATATGGATAACTTTAAATCAAGGAACAAATTTTAAATTTCAAATAAAAAGAGAAGGTGATCTTTGTCAAAAAGCATACTGAAACATGTTCCAAAAGCCAATATTTGATGCTGAAGTAACAGGAAGATAAAAAATCCAGTTCCATCCTACAACTAGCTAATTTCCTTTCCTTGTATGCAGTTTAAAAAAGTAGTAAGTATAAGGGTTCCATTGTTATATGATTCCCAGAAGGAAGAAAAACTCCGAGCAAGTGGCCGCGACAATAACAATCCTTAGCTACCCTGCTTGTGAAGAAGAATGAAGAAGTATTACAATGCAATTTGTTTCTTGAGATTATTTGGCATGTTCGTTCACGTGCCAAATTATTTGTATTTGCGATGGTTTCTAGAGCAGTTTTCTCTTTCTTTCACATGAATATTTCCTCAGGTGATAAAAGTAAGAAAATATCTTACTTTTAGCCAGGCGCAGATTTAATTTAGCGCAATGACGAATCATGGACCCTTTTTCCTTACTACATCTGCCAAACGAAGTGGGTGTGTATAAGTGGTGCTATTACAGGGGATACTACAGCGTTAATCTCAATTTTCTTCTTCCTCAACAATCAGACAGACCCTAACTACTTGGAACACAACTTTAGTTCCCTTTTAAAGTCCATGCAAAATCTCTTTTTCAAAATGGTTGGGCTCTACCGTTTTCAACTAAATTTCAAGGCATGAGTGTGTTCTGAGATCCACTGTCGAAGTGACGCGTGCGTGGCACCTATACTTAAGCCTGCAACCACGGCTGATTGTGATCAATAACTTGAAAATTGTATCTTGTAATGTATGTGTTGAACTAACCAGCCTATGTTTTTCTGTAACTAGAATATCTTTCTTGCTTGTTAATTTATCTTATTGTTGTTAAACTTCTACCTTTACGCCTCCAAGGAATTTTGTCATTTTCTTTTATTTCTCGTGAATTCATTGATGTAGTCCAAGGTTGTTTGTAAGCAGCGTGATTTCACACGATCTTGTAAAAGCATCAAGATGTGGAGGCATGCAAATAAGCGCGCGCTAGGAAATGCAAGTGCAACGCAATGTGCAACCTTATGGCTTATGAGGCTAGCCGGTCTTTTGGTTTTCTTGTTTGCAACGACTTGATTTATTTCTTCGACGTGATGCCTAGCCTCGAGATAATGTTTTGCGGTAGCCTTTATCTTGCCTCCTTCAAAATAATGGGAGAAGGCATATCGCGAGCAGGAAATTCGCAACATTTAGGCATCCATCACAGCGAATAAGGCTGTCTTCATCTAATCAGGGCGCCAACTTTATCAAATGGCTCCTCTTTGAAGTGGATCGGTGTCATTGAAGGTAAGGTTATTTCTCAGCAAAATCTGTTGGTTGTGCCTCTCGAACGAATGGCATTTTAGTGTTTTCTACTTCTTCTGAACACATCGATCCAGACATCTTTTCCTGACTGGAATTCTGCAATTGTGGAAGAGCTTTTATACCCACGAGAAAAACGCAATAAGCTTGAAGGGTGGTCTCCGAACCTCTGACCCTAAGGCTAACGTAAAGTTCAACGTTGGCGTACACGAAATTTTTCTCCTCGCTTCTCTTTTCAACTTAGGATCTTCCGCAATCTGAGCCTTTCTTTTAGGAAATGAAGCTGTGGAGGCTCGTCAGAGGTGTCCTCTCTGGTTGCAACATGTTGCCATTACCCTAATCCTAATGCCTATGCATTTCTCCGCTCCTGTGTGCAGCAACGTGACGATACTGCTTGCCCTACCTGAGGAAAAACACAACGTTCATACTGTCGGACCAGAATCGAAGCTGGGTTATCGACATTGAGAACAGCAGGCTGGGATAAAAGTGCAAAATATGACCGCCACCAGAAGTTTACCCGGAGAAACATGATTTGGTGGAGTTCGAAGTTTACCCGGAGAAACATGATTTTTCCAAGCAATGATGCAACACTACAAAATTCTAGGGCATCCTCGCCTTTCCTATACCTTACTGCTCCTTAAATTTTATTTGAGGCGTCAAGAAGGGTTTGCATTAAAGTGTTCACTGAATCTGTTACTCGACCATGACTTGCACCAGCTGGATTGTCAATGGAGCGTTTCTCATAGAATCTATCGCGTCATCCAAAAAAACTGATAACGGTAGCAGCTGCAAATGGTAATTCTACTTTAGGAATTCTGGTGTCTTCCTGGGAGATATACTGTCAATGAAAAGGAGCTGGAGCGTCACCAAACACCACCCGTTCAAATCTATAAGTTTTATTCTGTTGGTTAATTTCAAATTTTCTCCAAAGAAATTTAAATCTCGGGCGGATTCAGCTGTCCTAAATCTCGTAATTAATTAATTGATTTAAAGTCCCGGATAGAGTTCATCACTCAAAGGAAGTTACCAGATATAGGGCACTGGCATGGCATCCAACACAACTCTTTCGTTTGTGGTCATTCGTTCGGAACGAGACTGCATGGAAAGTGAGGAAAATACCAGGCAACTGGTGTTTCTCTCTCCTTTTTGTCAATCTTAAGAATATAAATCTTGTTTTGGTAAGAAACGATGACTTCATTTTCCCTTCTTCGGAGACACTTTTCAGTGGCTCTCATTTGGAAGTTGTTTAGTAAGATTCAAGGAACGGGCACTTGCAAACGCTTTCCATGGTGTATCCGGGCCCACAGTCCTGTCGCAGAAGGTATCGTCTCTTTACTGGTCATGATTTCTGCTTGGTCTGCTAGACTCATAGGATTTCGATTTGCATGTCTGAACCAATTTAATGAGTCATTAATCATGCCAAACTACTGTGGTCTACAAAGTAGTTGTTCGCCACATTCATTTGCAAGGCTCTGAAAGGGGGCCTTTGGTATGTACGGCAAGGGATGACAGTCCCAAAGTACCCCGTCGTGCCATACACTCCCCCGAATTTCGAGAAATTGAGATCTATTTGGTCTCACTCGATCAAAACGTCACCCACTGTTTAGGCAGATGGGTTTGGTGACTTGAAGATACTCAAGAGGGGCCAATGATTTGGTAGGGTCACGCTCTAGTCTCCCGCAGAGGCAATGCAAGACCTGAAAGGGTAACCTTACAACTCAGTCTCAACTCACCTGGATAAATAAAAGACATTGAATTAATTATATGTTCATTCTCATCAAGAGCGTTAACCGAAATT
>BLFN01000716.1:2039114-2044114 GCA_014634225.1 Acropora yongei | reverse complement strand
TTGTCGAAATTTAGTCACGCCAAGGCCAGGAAATAGTCCTTGCTTCAATATATGAAATTCGCTTCCTCGCAATTTATGGGCAATGTATGACGCAGCTAAGTACTCTTGAAACGTTTTGTGAAGAAGGCTGTACGCATGACGTGGTTTCAATCGCTTCAAACTTTCCTCCTTGTAAACAAGACCTATTTTGCGAGCCACAATACTCTCATTGCTTCTTTCCAACTCTTCTAATTCGTCTTCGTAAAAAATAAGACGATCATTCAACAGACATTTCCAAGCAAGTTCGCCAAGAGCGAGGATGGTCATTTCAAATTGTTTGTCTAAGTCCTCGTCCTTTTCAGAAGCCTTTAAATTCTCTTTGGAACAATATCTTTTCAAAAGGCACCTCACGATGGTTTGGTAAAGCTCAGTAAAAGAGGACGGCAGACTTCCTTCGTAGTCCTCGTAAATAACGCAAAGGAGGAGTAAACTTAAAGGATTCCTTTGGAGGTCACGTAACAGAGGGTTCTGTTTTACTTCTTCTATGAGCCTCTCTCCCCTTGATGAATGCTCTGGGCCAATATTCCTAAAATGTTTTCTTATGTACTCAAATGAACTCTCCCTTCTAAATCCTTCAATAGCAAGGCAAATGTCAAATTGAAATTGTTCCCTAGTATGAATTCCTTTTTCTTGGCGGGTCGTGGCCAACACATAGCAAAACGATAATTTTTTTCTGCCAAGAACTTTGTCCAAACGATCTCCAAATTTTTCTGGGAGCTCGTCCAAGCCATCAAAAATGATGAGAATTTGATTCTGATTATATAAGTTTTCAAGGAAGTCGACGAGGGCTCCTTTGGTTTTTTCCTTGAGATCTTCGGGTAGCAGCTGCTCAAAAATTTCTTCCACTAAGTCTATGTCTTCCAGTATGCCTCCCTCCATGTCCCTGCATTTGAGCAGAAATACAAATTTAAATATCGGAAAATTACGAGACACTGCACCATTCGCCCAGTCGTGAGCAAGTTTGAGACAGAAGGTGGTTTTGCCAATTCCTGGACTTCCATCTACAAGCACCAATTGACCGTTATCTTCCTCACTCGACTTAAAGATGTCATCCACGTCTATCTCCGCCATGTCTATCTCTGAACTCCCTGCTTTCCGTCTGGAAACAACTTTGAGCCTTGTATAGACTTCCTTAAGTTGCAACTTCATCCCTTTGCTCCACAGAAGCGGACTGAACTCAGCTCGTCTGTTATACTCTCTTTTCAGTAATTTGACCACAACAGAGAGGTCGATATCGGCTGAAAGTAGCGTGAGAGGCAATTAATAGTATCTGCACTTTTTTTTTAGCTAACGATAAAAGGAGCAATCCTCATACAGTGTAAGAGGCTTTCTTTTAAATCCGTACGTGCGTCATTGAATAAAAAGTAACGTGATTTTCCTCATGCGTGTCATATAGTTTTCTTCTCTCATTGATCTTATAGGGTTCAGAGGAAATGTCATGCAGTAGATAATTCGTTGTTGTACGTAAAATGCAAGAAACGAGTCTTTGATTCCAGATGCACAGGAACCAGTGAAACAAAACTAAATCAATTTACCAGAAAATGGAATAGTTTCCAAATACAGTTCACAACTTTCTATAGCAAAAATAATATTTCAGAAGAAATAGAGAATAACTGTAATCTAAACACGGTCCGCAAGGGAAATGATTGTCACGAGCCTTCGCATGTGAAGTCTTATGGGTAGGTCATAACGAAAAGGCGTTCCACCCAGCCATTTCCTGCTGCACCCTTCCATTTCCTAGGGTGACTTATGCATCTCACGGGCGAATGAGATAATTTTTCAAAGACAACTTAAACAATTAAAGAAGTTAATCCTGGACATGCAAGTCCAAAAAATGTCATATGCTAATTTTCTACTATTTCATTTCTTTCATCTGCTAGAACACATCCAACTTGAACAAACAACGAAAAAGACACCGAGTTAAGGAAAACTAGGGCTTTTTTTCCGGTAATGGAAACTCTGGTCATCCATGAAACGTGCCTCAGAGTGTAAATACCTTAGCCGTGCACAGAACACCCACTGCGACTGACATTCCTTTTAACCGTTTTTTCACAGTATAAACTATAAATAAAGTCTTACTATAAGGGATGTCTTTATTCTGTCTTTGTCTTTCTGGGGTTGTCGTTTCCAGGGGATGCAATGGTCTTTTTCCATGATTTTCTGCATTGAAGAAATTAAGAAATGTAATGTGTAACAAATATCAAGCCCTGGAAACAAAATTACACATGAACTATAGCAATCTCTGGTTGCTCTGAATATGAACTGGCAGAGCAGTATGTAACAAGTACAAAATAGCAAAGGCAACAACCGAATACATTAATTCTAATTTGATGTCTGCAATCATCAACTCAGTTGCTTCTTTGTATACATTGCAACTAAGTAGTGATAAAAAACAATAAAATTACATCAAAAACCAAAAAGAAAAAAACAACAAAAAGTTATACCTCTAATTCTGGATTGTGAAGCCACGGCAGAGGACAAACGATTGCTTGTCATTAATGAAGCACCCTGGTCTAACGTACCATGATCACCTCCTGACAAATAATTAGCACACACCTCTCTTCATCTTCACGTTAAAATTGGATACAACTTATGTAAGTTCCTTTCTTTAAAGCCACAGGTTTTATTCAGACACCAGTACTTAAGAAGGTGGATGCAAAAACAGAGCTATGCTTTCACTACTTAATAATTAATTCATTGATAATTAACATAAAGATGATGTTCCTTTCTTTTAAGACAAGTACATTCTTTATTCAGACACCAGTACTTAAAAGAGAGGATACACGGTACAATCCACTGGATGAATGAAGCTCCCGTCAACAACTTGATTTTGTTTTGTCACGGCTTATTAGCTGGTCCATGATTTCCCCCTTCAACAATGCGGCTGTTATTCACCCTTTGTAGAAATGTTCCATAAACAATTTAAAATACTTGGGTGTGTGTACGTTAACTCTATTAAAGAAACTTTCAGTTTGGGTTACGTTACTACTCCTTTCTACAACATGGTCCCAATCAATCAAATTATTAAATGAAAAAAAAACACACTATAGATATACCTCTATGCTGAATCATGGCTTGGGTACCTCTGGCAGATTCCAAATCACCACCTCTTAACAACGAACAACCTTGGTCTAAAGTTGCATGTTCAACGCCTGATGGAGAAAGAACATACATTCCTGCAACACATTCATACTTAATTAAACCAACTCCTTGATGCTTCTAGAGTAATTCAGAACCCCAAGACAACATTGAAAACAATGCAGCCAAACCTCATAACCAACATAATAAATTGCTATATACCCATATTGATTCTATGAAATTAGAGGATGAATAGGAACACCATATTGTGACGAAAGTAATCAACATTTTTAAGTTAAACCTATCAGAGGTTACATTTTAGGAGATTGTACACTTGAGATGTCTATGGAGGAGAACCAATTTGAACAACCTTGAGTGAGGTGATCTTTACCAAACCATCACCTCACTGTCGTACCTTTGGTTATTAATTATAACAGAAACAGAATTGCCTGACTCCTTTTCTGTATCCTAAATGATCGTAATGAAAAATAATGGCTCAATAAGAGAGAAACCTTTGTAGCCACAGGTGCACTGGCAACACAAACATTTAGGCAAATTTACATGTCATGTTTCTCTGCCACTTATTGAAATGCAACGTTTCAGGAGAAAAGCAGTTACATTATCTACAGTGGTAAGTAAAATTAAAGAAAAGAGTCTTTGATCAACGGTTCAAAGATCTCTAAAAAAACGGAGGAAACGATAAAGGAAGAATTACTTACAACTACATAAATATTACAAGCTATTTCTTTCTGTAAAACCCATCCACTGATGTCATTGCATAAAGACAAATTGACCGAATGGTCAAAAAGCAGGTCATAGGCATCCAATAGACCATTAAAGAGTTGTGTGCTTAGTCGCCTGTCCTTTGAATTAAAGTGAGGCTGGAGTTGACCAGGTTTTGACAGAAACCTCTCTGCTTTTCTCATGTTAACGATGCTGTTCTCATGCTAATTAGTAACAATTTACATAAGCGAAGCAGTGGTTTCTATCAAAACAAGGTCAGCTCAAGCCTCATTTTCATTCAAAGGCCAGGCAACTATGCACACAACTCTAAAATGGAATATTGCTCTGAAAATACACAAGAAAGTACACACTCCATGAGGAGCATGGGCACTAACGTCAAGTTCTATTGCGCGGCCGCACATTCCCCAATTGGAAGAAATATGGAGGAGACAACAAAGTAACCTGGTTTCGAGAGGAACCTAAAGTTAGTCTGCCACATTCCACACATGGAATTTCCCCTTCAATCCTGGCCCTCCCCTAACTTGGTTCCAAGATCGCTCTACATTTCCTCCCAACAGGGCACATAAGGGGGCTTGACGTTAGTGCTACTGCTCATCATGTAGTGTGTTTTCCGTCAATAAGCTGAAGGAAGCAGGGACAGGTATGACAGTATTTATTGGCAGCTCTATAAAAAATGGTGTCCCCTGTTGAGAAGGGGACAAAGTAATTTATGGATTTGAAACTTCTCTACTTAGTTGTAATCTTTAACCATTGCATGTCCCAAAACTCTAAACTGTTACAATAGCATTCCTTATTCTTTTCTCCTTGTATTTTTGGAGTGATTGGTTACCTGTGACTTGCTTTTTGTGCCAGTCACAAATTGACACCATTTGTTATCTTTATATGTTTTTCCTCTAAATGATAACCCTGCCCACAGACTCACTTGTTTGGGGTATCAAGGAAGAATAAGGTGATGAAAAGTTACTTTTCCTCTATTTTCCCCATTCAGTTTTGTCAATGATCAGATTTACCTTGGTTATAGTGCGGCCATTCCTTGAAAACTGTTGGATCATTTAGCATCTTGGCCACCACAGAGGCAGCAATGCTGCTCGCGAAAGACATCCATTCGGAACTTGCAGACTGGCTTTGATTAAAATAGC
>BLFN01000716.1:2017695-2018781 GCA_014634225.1 Acropora yongei | reverse complement strand
TTTGTACATAAACCTGTAGCGCAGGGTTGCAGTTATTTAACTTACATGTGTAAATATATCGTTTGGCGATAAGGAAGAGGTGATGTATTAATAAATCAGCGATATTATCAATTAGTCCAAGACAGATAAGAGGAGAGAAGACAACGGATTTGTTTAAGGTGGTGTTTTGAGTTATCCATTGACAAATGTCCTTCCAGAATTTTTGAGTGTAACTGCAATACCAGAACAAGTGGGTAAGGGTTTCAGTAAATTCCCCACAGAAGGAACAGGAGTCTGCTTGTTTTAGGCCGATTTTAAAGAGGAAGTCGTTTGTTGCTATTCGTCTGTGGAGGAACATGAATTGGAACACTCGTAACTTTGTTTCTGTTGTACGTAGAAAGGGGAGGCGGTATGTATTCTCCCAGTTCACGTTTGCATTTCCTATTATATTTTCCTTAGACAGCCATTTTCCCTGGCTTTTAAGAGAGATGGTGGTCTTTTTTCCGATAATGGATTTGTAAACGGTTTTACAGGCTTTTTCTGAGGCTAATAATGTTTGCCCAAAGGTGTTGGTTTTGGGTCCTCTGTTGGGTTGTTGAGAACACTTTTGCCTGAACAAATTAACAGCTGATACTACCTTATAGAATTCTAGAAAGTTAGTCTTGATTTTATATTTAGCGGTAAATGCAGTATAGCTTAATATAGAGTTTCCGTCCGTATCAAGGATGTCTTTAACATCTTTCACACCTGCGATAAACCAAGACTTATAGAAAATTGGCTTGTTCTCTATTCTTATGAGTGAGTTGTGCCAGATCTGAGCGGACGTGAAATCTAGATTGTTGTCCTTATAACTTAGGGTCGTCCAATATTCCATAATCTCAACTAAAAATGGATCTCACAGCTTAATTAAAAAAACGTCTTTAGGGCTTAAGTTTCCCCAGAAAACTAATTTCCCTCCAAATTGTCCCAGTTGATGATTGAAAAAAAGCTTCCATTTCCCTGTATCTTGATCATCTAAATAGCTTTTCACCCATTTCATTTTTAAGGCCTGGTTAAAACTAGCAATATCGATCATCTTTAGCCCCCCTTTACTGTAATCGTTGATCA